>JAZHRO010000040.1:64857500-65097500 GCA_037157565.1 Thalassia testudinum
TGAGTTTGCCCCTATGCCGGTTCCATATGTGTATATGGATGAATTTCCTATATTTGAGGTTGGTCCTGCACTTGACATTGGTAGGCAGGCACCTGTGAACAGTTTGACACTTGATAGTGGTACTAATGATCAGAGATTCAAGGATTCACCTATTACTTTTCAGTTGCCAGTCACCCACAGGCAACACACCCCCATACTTCTGATCCACCATCCTCCTCGAGTCAGGTATGTGTTGAGGTATTTGACGATTCTGTATCTAGTGATGATTGTACAAGATTAGGTGATAGTATCCAAGATGATGACCTTCCTATTGCTGTTAGGAAGGCTCATCGTTCTTGTGCTCAGTATCATGTAGCTGGAGCGGTGATTAAACTAATCTAGGGACTACATTTGGGCTCTTTACTATGGCTCTTGCCGCTACGAAGATACCTTCCACGTACAGTAGGCCTTAATCCCAAGTGGCGTACAACCATGGAGGTTGAGATGGTTGCACTTCAAAGTTGACAGACTTGGGAGCTGATCGCTCTTCCTATTAGTGCTCGCTTGGTGGGATGTCGTTGGGCCTTTGCTCTGAAATACAACCCTAATGGATTTATTTCAAGGTATAAGGCTCGTTTGGTGGCAGAGGGGTTCACCCAGTTGTACGGAGTGGACTTCTTTGATACTTTCTCTCTGCTTCCTCGTTTGTCGACAGTTCGAATACTTATTTCTATTATTGCCCACAAGGATTGGATGCTCCATTAGCTTGATGTGAAGAATGTCTCTCTTTGGCGATATTTAGGAGGAGGTATATATGCAGCAACCCCCCAGGTTCGAGGTTCAGGGGAAGTGTGTATGCAGGTTGAAAAAGGCCATCTATGGCGTTAAGCAGAGTTCGAGAGCTTGGTTGCAAAAGGTCTCAGAGGTGGTGGAGAAGACGGGCTTGTAGAGATCTTTAAACGATCTCTTTTTGTTAGGAAGACAGATAAGGGAATCGTGGCATTGCTTGTTTACGTTGATGATCTCATCATTACCAGTGATGATAGAGCCAGAATAGGTGAGGTCAGAAGGCCCTTGGTTGAGTAGTTTGTTATGAAGGACCTGGGTCTTAAAAAAAAAAAAGGACGTCGATCAGCTTAGGTATTTTTTAGGCATAGAGGTGGCTAGAAGCAAGCAGGGCATCGTACTTTCGCAGTGCAAATATGCCTTAGATATGCTTCGGGAGAAGGGCATGTTGGGTTCCAAACAAGTTAATATTCCTATGGACCCCAAGGTGCACCTTAATGATGAGCATGCAGAGTATGTTGATAGTAGAGCCTACAGGCAATTGGTTGGGAAACTTCTGTACCTGATAATTACTTGACCAGATATTACTTTGGTTGTGGGAAAGCTTAGTCAGTTTATGGACAAGTTGACTAAGCAAGAATGGTAGGCGGCTATGCAGGTGCTCAGATACTTGAAGAAGGCACTTGGACGTAAGATCCTGTTCCAGTAAGGGTCTCCCATGACAGTAGTTGGATATTTTGATGCGGACTATGCATGGTGTGTTGCTGACGGAAAATCCATTACTAGGTTCTGTACATTTATGGTAGGAAATTTGGTTACATGGAGGAATAAGAAATAGGGAGTGGTTTCTCGCTCCAATGCTGAGTCAAAATATCAGGCGATGGCCTAGACAACTGCAGAGATGATCTGTGTGAGGTCTCTACTGCGTGATTTGTATGTCCAGATTGATGAGCCCATAGAGATGAGATGCGATAATAAGGCAGCAACATATATAGCCAAGAATCCCATGTTCCATGAACACACAAAGCATGTTGAGGTGGATTGCCATTACACCGGAGATCTGATTTAGCGTGGGATGTTGCGCACTACATTTATCACATCTGAGGACCAGACGACTGATATCTTCACAAAGCCTTTTCCACGTTCGACCTTCAATGACTGCTGTTCCAAGATGAGCATGATTGATATCTATACTCCAACTTGAGGGGGAGTGTTGAGATACTCCTATTTATGCCTATTTATGTAGTGTTTTATTATTTTCTATTTTATGTTAGATATGCACTGTTATTTTCCCGATATTAGCGTGGGATGTTGCGCACTACATTTATCACATCTGAGGACCAGACGACTGATATCTTCACAAAGCCTTTTCCACGTTCGACCTTCAATGACCGCTGTTCCAAGATGAGCATGATTGATATCTATGCTCCAACTTGAGGGGGAGTGTTGAGATACTCCTATTTATGCTTATTTATGTAGTGTTTTATTATTTTCTATTTTATGTTGGATATGCACTGTTATTTTCCCGATATCTCTCCTCTATATAAAGAGGTGTTGGTAATTAGATTTGATCATTTTCTCCTACTTATATATATATATATATATATAGTGATTAATTTAAATAAGGGAAAGTCTTTCCGAGTTTATGGCATGGTTTTCCTTGATCGAGTTAATGGCTGCCTTGACCTAGCTATACTCTCGTGTGACTAATGAAGGTAGTTATCTCCCTTGGAGGTCATCCCCTATGTTTAATCAAGATGGATATTGATTGCGCACTTCCATAACCGAGTTTTGAGTCTGAACTACCGTGGCCCTTGATAATCCACACCCTTAGACTCTGGTCTGGAAACTACCTAGGATTAATGTGGCTAGCCATTTTCCTACCTAGTGGGTGATTGCTACACTTCTAATTGTGTAGGTGATTCCTTGGACACCCTCAAACGGACTGCCTTAATAACTTGGATGTTCCTCGTAGGATGATCATCCAACACTCCTTCGCCAAATGCTTCCTTTGTTGTGGCTTGTATCTTTAATACGACTTCTTGGTCACCCTATCTCAAAGTAATAGGAGGCTTACCTGCCTATTTGACTTAGTCCGCATTAACCCAAGAGTCCTGTATCATTGATTCTACTTGTGGTTAGATTTCACAACTTACCCTTCTCGGATTCTTCGTCGCTTTTTCCCTATGGAGGGACAGTGCCGTTGCCTCCCTTTATCGGATTTCCCATTCAAAGAGCACCCACTATGTGCTTTTGGTAAGCTAGGCTCTTTTTTCGTGAGTCAAGAAAAGACTCCTATGGATGAGGATTATCTTTGGTGACTCCAATGGTGTTTAACGGCAATTCTACACATTTCCAACCCTGCCGGACCCACCAAGTCCTCAACACACGTAGGTGGCATCCAAGTGTTGCCAATTCTGGGGTTGAGAATGCCCTTTTGATTGATCAAATAAATTGGTTGATCGATCAAAATCGGCAAAAGTTTCAGTCTTTCAAAAGTACAGAAGCTGATTGATTAAAGCCAAGATTGGTTGATCAAAATCAATAAAATTTTGGCCGTTTTAGTGTGATTTTGATCGATCAAATTATACTTTGATCAATCAAACATGTGTGAAATACGTTTTTCAGAGACGCGCATGGCAATCTTCCAAACAAATAACTCATTACTTGTTATGAAAAGCTTGAAATCGTGTGTTATGTAAATTATTCAACATCGAAGACCCTACTTAACCCATTCTTGGGTCCATTTGATCACATTTTAGGACTTGGATTCAAACCATAGCTTACTCATGTTATGCATGCATTTAGATCACCTATTCATACAGATTGTAACCTACAACCCCTTCAAATAGACCTCCATGCAAAATATAAGCATTTAAACAACACCTTGCGACATCCAACCCACTATCACCATCACACACTTCCAGAGGTGTCAAGAGAAAGATAATAACCCTACCTTGATTGTTCTTGCTGCACTTCTTCTTGTAATGGAGCTCCAAGACAACCTCCAATTGTGTTGCTTCTATTGTAATCCACACTCCTAGAGTCTTGCACCAAAAACACATGATCTGCATCAGATTCACATAAATTATGATGGGGAAAACTCAATTAAGCCTTCCCCTGCCTGGATGCATGACATGCATGCATGCAGAACTCAACTCCATGGAACCCATAATTCCATCTGGTGCAAAGTTGGGTTCTTACCTCAATCCGAGTTTGCTGGAAGGTGTAGAGGCTCTCTCCTACCTCCAAACCTCTAGAGCTTGCCCACCAACACCTCCTCCAAGCTGCTTCACCCTCAACAATGGTGGAAGCTTCTCCTCTAAACAAGACAAGTGCAGAGAATGTTTTAGCACAAATGATTTGGTGGGGTTTCTGTGGGGGGGTTTTATGATGGGAAAAAAAAAATGTCAGGTGCCCCTTCCCAGTCCTCTTCTTAATCTCCAGCTTACCATCAGCCTTATCTTCTTGATTCCACATCTCTTCTAGCCCCTTTTGTAGTTGTGGGACTCAAATTGTCTTCGTTTCAAACAAAAGTCCCTCCATAGACTGAATACATAACCTTAGTTTTTTAATCTTGATAAGTTTGTCAAAGCCCTTAATGAAATATTCTTAGGTTCCTTAGTTGAAACTTATACATTTTGATTCATTCGCATTTAAATAGTGTATATTGCCTTTTTTGTTGGTAGAAGGGAAGGGTAGTCATCCAGTTGATAACCTCCCAATTCATTAGTTAATCAAAGAATTACAGGCCAGCTACATTACGAGTACTTATCCCAGAAATAGCACAAAGAAGAAATGGTGAGACAAAAAATTTAAGATAAGGATTATCTCCCTTGAAGATGTCATTTCTTCCCAGCCAAACACCCCAGAGGAGAGCTAAGACCTTTGCCCTTTCTGCTTTTATCCTAGAGACAAATCCACCAGGTAGACACCCCCCATTCCTGAACGAATTTGAGAAATTCTGCACATTGGAAAGATCTATCCAGCTGATTCTGAATCTTCTCCATATTTGTTGAGTGATGTTAGAACCAAAAAATAGGTGATCAATGTCTTGCCCATTGTTGCGTAAGCAACAAGAGGTATCCGCCTCTTGCACCCATTTAGATCTCCAAATTTTGGTCATTAATCCTTCTCTTCTCAACAATCATGCAAAAATTTTAACCTTTAGGAGATCATTGACAGGCCAAATATGCCTACAATTGTGTTGACATCAAGGTCAATACTTCCTGAAATAGACCTTAGCCTCCAAAATGCCGAAGAAGCCTTAAAAAATCATTATCCCAAAATCACGCGTTATTCTGATTGTCTGGCCTGAATTTTGAAATTAATTCCAGCAATTGGGAGAATTCCTGCATTCTTTGTTCAGAGAAGTTGCCATCAAACATAGGACCCCAACCTTCGGTCCAACAATCTATAACTTGAGCATGCTTGTCACCTGTCAACACAAACAGCCTTGGAAAAAGAGTCTTCAAGGGCCCATTGTTAGTAAATCATTGAGTGAAAAAGCATTGAATTCATGGGTAAACTGACATCACCCTTTTAAAGAAACCAAACTCTCCCCTAGGAACATCAGCTCTCTATTCCCAATTTAAGGCTGACCATAGCAGTAATTAATTATGTTGGTGACTAAATCTGAATTTGGCCCCATAATTCCAGAAACCCCTTCGATTGCAGTGCCATATTCATTGTTCTTAGGTCACGGATACCCAATCCACCTTCTTTAATCGGTTTGTAGATCTCCTTCCAAGCAACTAATCTCGACCCCCTTCCGTTAGAACCATAGTCCAGAAAAAGTCCCGCATAAGACCAATGATCCTTTTCTCAATCTTCTTTGGCAACATGAATATCGATAGAAAATAGGATGGAATTGCGGATGTGACTGGCTTCAAAAGCACCAATCTCCCACTGTGGGAAAGAATTCTTGAGGCCGACCCAGTTAGCCGCCTTTCTAACCTTTCCATCAGTGGTGCCCATTCTGACAAAGGGGTTTGTCTGACAAAGGCAACCCCAAATATTCCACAGGGAAAGAACCCATCATTGTTTGTAGGGCATTGCCGCAACGCACAACCTCATCATCAGGCATCCCCATTAGGAATGACTCTAGATTTCCTAAAGTTAATCATTAAGCTTGAAGCCTCTCCAAATAGTTGGAGACATTACAATCTTCTAGCATGAACCTCAGATCCCTTCATAAAGAAAATTGTGTTGTTGGCATACTGAAAAATTGGAGCTGTCAGATTTGCTTTACTATTCATCGTGATTCCTGCTAGCAATCCTACTTCATAAAGGTTGCAAGTAGCCCCTGCTAGAGCATCAAGCACCAGAACAAACAACATTGGTGCTAAAGGGCAACCCTGGCGAACTCCCCTTCCCAGTTGTACCCATCCCCTAGAAGGGTTCCCATTAACTAGGATGGTGAATGATGTAGCCGTGACACATCGTTTCATCCATTCAATCTAGGTTGTTGGGAAACATTTCTTAATAGAGAAGCCCAAATAAAAGATCATTGCAGTGAGTCATATGCTTAACTAAAATCTACCTTCCGTACAAAAGCTCTTTTGTTACTTCTTCGCCAATGGGCAATGATCTCATAGGCCACTACAAAACCATCAAAAATGCTTTTGCCAGGTACAGAGGTTGTTTCTAGAGGGCTTATAACCCCTGAAAGGACACCTCATAGCTGGTTGGCCAGGACCTTAGCCATAATGAGGTAGATTGCATTGGACAAAGCAATGGGTCTGTACCTTCTTAGGTAGGAGGAACAAGAGAAACTTGTTAATTTTGTTGAAACCTGCATTTGCAGCTGCAAACTCATGTAAAATAGCCATAATATCCTCTTTTACCACTATCAAAATTCCTTATAAAACAATATCAGGAACCCATCCGGTTTGGGAGAGCCATCCACATTCAAACTCTAAATAGCCTTACGCACATCCTCCATAAACTCCACTACAAGTGCCTCCCTATCCACTTCCAATATAGAGGGTATATTAGCTCCTACCCATCTCCATTGCCTCGTCTGCCTCTTGGAGGTGAATTCCTTAAAATGGCTAACCAAAGCATGTCTCACCTCCAAACCTCCTCAACCCTCTATGCCGTTCACCTCTACCTTGTCCAGGAAATTCCTCCTACGCCTCCCATTAGCAATAAGGTGGAAATACCTTGTGTTAAGAGTCCCCTTCTTTGAGCCAAGATTGCCTTGATCTTTATTTCCCATCAACCTCTGCCTTCCAAGCTTCTTCATGCACCACAGACATTGATTTAGTCCTAGCTTCCCACTCCTCTGTTGTAATCTCTCGTATGTTCTCTACCTATCAACTCTGGAGATCTCATGCAAGGCTTTTGACATCCTATTACACCTTTCCCTCACTTCTTGACTCTTGTTACCTTTCAAAAAAGTCCTCAACTCCAAGAGTTTGTCACCAACATTGCCACAGCTAACCCATCTGGACTAAAGCCCCACCATTTCTCCTCAACTAGCTCCTTGAAACCATCCTCGGGTAAACAGGAATGTTCAAACTTGAAGGATGTACCAAGTTCCTCTCCTCATTTGACTTCTACAACAATGGGGTGTGATTCGAAAATGGCCTATCCATTGAACATCCATTCGAAAGAGGAAATGCCTCAGCACATTCCACATTACACAGGACTTTATCAATCTTAGATTTCATTCTAGCAGATGTTCTCCACGTGAACCTACAAGATCGAATGGGAAGATCCACCAAACCATGTAGAGCCATAAAGTCTGCAAAAGCCTCCAACTTGGGATCCTGTCCCCTTCTTTCACCTGGTCTATCTTCTAGTTGCAAAGTGACAAGAAAATCATTAGCCACCAACCAAGGAATCCCTCAATAAGCAATCGCCACATTCGATGTCTCTTCCCATAATTAAACTTTGTATGCATCGGCGTTAGGTTTGTAAACTGCTGAGACGAGTAATGGAAGTCCATCCCTTCGGTTAACACCCTTAATTGAAATAACGTCTCCCTCTTTTCGTATCCTCCACTGTGAAAAGATCACTTTTCCAAGCGAAGATCACACCCCTAGATCTGCCGACTACATCTAATGCTTTAAACTCATCAATCAAAGCACCACCAATCTCTTTCCAAAGGATTGAATCACATGCCTACAACTTGGTTTCTTGAACTAAAACAAAGTCTGCCCTCCACAATTTGATATACTCCATGAGAGAAGATCTGCGATGTGGGTTGTTTTGACCTCTCACATTCCAGGATAGAATGGATGACATTAATCGGTCACATACCCCCCTCCCACCCATTCATGTAGAAGCCCATTGTCGTGGCAATCGACTGCATCACTTCATTGTCATCTTTAGACATGTTTTTGATCTCTTCTCTCTCGGTCACCTCCTTGGACTTTTCTGTGTAGGTTTCTTCTTTCGTAGCCAACGCATGCAGTAGTGTAGCCTTCATGGTGGAATGATGGTCGGTGTCGACCTCCTCAAGGGAACACCTTTGACCCCCGTGCCACCTTGTTGCTCCACTCTAGTCCACACCACCTCCGATTGAGGGAGAACCAGAGACTCCGGTGTTATATCTTGAGTTTCATTCCAGGCATCATCCACCACTTGACCCAAAGCCATCAACGTCTTTTGGGAAGCATTAGCCTAAACTGGTGCATCCTTGCAATTATTTGCCCTTGCTTGGTCTTGGAAGCCCACCAATGTCTCCTGCACATTATCAGAATAAGGCAAAGGCCCATCCGAAACAAAAGGGAGCAATAAAACTGTCCCACTAGCACCTGGTAACACAACAAAGGAATTTCGAGTCTTACCAACTATGGATTCGTAAATGGATTATGACCCCTCTTGTAAATAGTGCTAATGGGTGAGCAACACGTCACCCCTATCCACTTATTTATACTCGAGTGAGGGTTTCGGAGATCACGCAACCCTTGACTTGCCTCCATCATTGCGTCTCTTGCCCTCTTCGCACCAAGCAATCCCACGAAATCTGGGTTCCCCAACCAATCTGACGTTAGATTCTTGGGCTTCCAGATCAGGTGCGTCACCGGTTTTCGATGAACTTGCTGTGGTAATACCCTTGTCCGATCCTTGCCGGCGACGACTTGTGCAAATGTGAGCTTGGGAATGGAGGCTCCCAAGGGTTTCAAGGTCTGCAATGTCACCATCTAAGATGAACCCTCATGGAAAAGGGTCACCTTCGTTGGAATCCGTTGCCCCACAAACAACCCCACCTCCCCTTCCATAGAGGATAAATCACCCTCAAAGATGCTGACACCAACACACGACCTCAATTGTGCGAAGGATGAGTAGATCGACTCCATAACCTCGACAGTTCTAAGGAGTGGCACACCAGATACCAAGAGTCAAACCCTTTCCTTCATCAACGGTCTCTTTGCAGTAGCCCCCTTCTGCTCCAACGGTAGCCTACACTGTATCAATACACCTTCTCCTGTCATCTCTTTGAAGTAGAGCTCTTTGTGCTCCTCCAACGACAACCCAAATATCATCCAGCAATGGGAACCAAATGAAGTAACCTTGAAATTCTTCATCATGGCTTATCCAACAAATAGCCTCCCCAACCTTTAACACATCAATGCACTTACTTAACACCTCTCCCACCAGTGTAGAGACCAAGATTGCGTTGAGCAATGCCAAGGACATATTAGAGACCAAGGCACCACTGCCTCTACCTCTAGAGCGCTCGGAGGAGGTGACAGGAGTAGGCATCCATTTGTGACCTTCATTGGATAGATCTGGAGATGCCCTAAACGCCCACAACAGGGACACCTTATGGGGTCTCTGCAGTCCCTTGTGATGTGCCCCCCACCATGACATTTGTAGTAGATGATCCTTCGCCCTTCGACCTCCGATCTCCTGTTGGCCCTTCTCCCATGCGACACCCTCGTCCAACCCTCCTTTGAGGAATCACCCTCCCCTTTCGTCTCACTTATTGCTCCAGTGTATATTGCCTTTTAAACATAATGAATTCCAATTTGGATGCAATAAACATGACTTCACAATGTTCACATTAGGGATGCATGCAAACTCTAAACTAATGTGAGACTCCTATGAACAACTCAAAATAGAACCTATAGATTACGTACCCAACTAAGAAAAATCCAAGATAAATACTTAATGAACTATTAAAAATCTATAAAAATTACCATAGACTCCTAACAACCTAAACTAACCACCCTTCAAAAATCATGGCCTACCTTTAAGTATATGGACATTTTCCAGAAATTAGAAAAAAATAAAGCATGTGGCATTGCCAGGTGGCACTGATGTGGTAGCATGAGGCCCCTTATGGGGTGTGTGAATAAAGAAGGAAAGGGGTTAACCCTTGCCTTATGTGTCTTGTCAATTGTGGCCTTTTTGTTTTTAAGAAAATAGGATTAGGAATTAGTTGATTGGCTAAAATAGGAATAATCGGAGTCCTAATTTGCTTTAGAGTCCTTATTTGGTTGATCTCTTGTGTTTATAAAAGACATTTGAGTCAATATAATTTCCTTGAGTAACCATAATAATATTTTGCAACATTTAGAACTCCTCTCCCAAGAATCATCACCATTGGCTCCCCTTTCACTATTCACGTGAACAGAAATGGCATTGTTCATCATGAACAGTGCAGATCTCTCTCTCTCCACGCATAGGTTCTCCACGTGACAACAAGGCCATGCCACGACTCTAATTCTTAACATGGTATCAGAGTAGGCAACTTGGACCCACCAGATCAACTTGTGCATGAAGAGAATGACAAAAAAAGTGGGTTGCACACAAGAATCTCTTGTGCGTGACTCATGCATGGATCATCGGGGCTTCGACATCTGCGCCACCTTCGTCTGATGTGGGAGAGCTTCCACATATCCCTTAGAGAGGTGTTTGAGCCACCTTACGCAAGGCTCTAAGGACTCATGAAGGAGCATTCCTAGGGAGATACTCTCACGTATCTTGCACCTTATGCAAAGCGTATAAGTAAAGATCTTATTTCTCAAAGATGAAGATGGTAGAATCGGAGGCTTCGATTACTGCAGAGGCTTCATTCAACCTTCACACTCACCGAGAGAGCATTGGAGACATGAGATGAGGCCAAAATTGAGAGGGAGAAGGAAATCAATCAAGTGAAGAAGTGGTTTGTGATCTTTTGGAGCATTTATATTCGATATTTTACTCTCTTCCAAAAGGGTACTTTTCTAGAGGAAAGGCGTCATGCATGAGATCGCTCATTGTTCCATCTCTTCAAAAAAAAGGAAGAAAAGGAAAAAGAGTTTACACACATGCGTGGATTTCGAGAGGCTCAGAGAATTACTCCATGCAGACAAGAAGACTGCAGGTGATAGCCAAGACTTTGGAAGTTGCCAAAGAAGCAACGACAGTAGAGGTAGCATGAGTATTCGTGATCGAGTCAAAAGACATTCAAAAAACATGATGGAGCATACATGAACGCGGATGACAAAGATAATTGGTGGGGCATCTAGCCTCACTATCAAGGTGGAAGAAGGCAAGTCTTCACCCTTCCCAGAGTTTGACTTGGGGGGGAGTGTGGAGATTTTCGAGAAATCAGAAAAAAAAAAGCCACGTGGCATAGCCACATGGCATTGATGTGGTAGCGTGGGGCCCCTTATGGGGTGCATGAATAAAGAAGCAAAAGGGGTTAGCTCTTGCCTTATGTGTCTTACCAATTGTAGACTTCCTATTTTTTAGTCAATAGGATTAGGAATTAGTTGATTGGCTAAAATAGGAATAGTCAGAGTCCTTATTTGGTTGATTTTGGTTGACCTCTTGTGTCTATAAAAGAGATCCTTTATGTGATTTCCTTGAGTTCCCATAATAATATTTTCCAACATCCAGAGCTCCTTGTCTCTCAAGAATCATCACAGTCGGCTCCCTGGTTACTGTTGACGTGGATAGTAGCAGCACTGTTCACTCTCAAGAATCATCACCATTGGCGCCCCTGTTACTGTTTACGTGAATAGTAACAGCACTGTTCATTGTGAACAGTGCTGATCTCTCTCACTTGCCCCTCTCTCCATGCGTGGGTTCTCCACATGACAACATTGCCACACCATGACTCCAATTCTTAATGAAGTAGATCAATGCCAAAATATCCCAATAAGTCACTAATTGAAATTTGACTCCAGAGTTGATATCTGTGCGCTCCTGGAATTTTAGGAATTTTTCTACTATGAATTGACCACAAAATTCAGTGATGGGGAATCTACGCAAAACTTGGCAAAATTATTTGTGGACTCTAGATGGATATAAAACTAGCCTAAGACGTGACTCCTAACTCATACACTAGATCACTAATTGATTTTTTTCTTTTTTTTCTATAAATGATATGAATGTGAAATTTGGTATGGAACTAAAAGATTGCGAGAATAAACTAATATAATTGCTTTTGGAATTTTTCAATGGTGAAAAAATATGGAATTAATTTTCTCACTAACATGCAAACCCAAGCAAATACAAACGAAATAGAACTAATGCATTCGAAACCCATGCACGTTGATGTCATCCCCATCTATCACTTGGGAGAATTGACAATGCGTGCATTCACGCCTTTAAGCCAAGATACCCTTCCTTATCGATGCAGAGATGTGGACGATGCAAGAATGACATTGTAGATGATGTGTGCTTCAGACAAAAGGGGGACAGAGAGGTACGAATGGTTGAGAGGTAGAGAATGTGGCCGAGGTTGTTAAGGAAGAAGATCCCTCTCAATGGTGGCCTTGACTCCCTTACTTAGAGTTCTAGAAGGGATAAGGGGCCACCAAATTGGTTTAGGAACGAGGAATTTCGGATCAGGTGAAAATAGGCATTTTGTGCCTTGAAAACTCTTCAAAATCCTAATAAATTCGTCTAAGAATCCCCCCTAAAATCGCCGCATTTACATAAATGGGTTCTCCTCATTTTTCTTTGACCCAGATGCAGCAACAGGCCTACTGGCTCATTATTCCCAGGCAGCATGTGCCCCAGGCATGTGCCTAAGGCCTAAAACCTCGCCGTGGGCTTTTCTCTCCATCCCACGCAATGGTTGACTAGGAGCGAGGAGTTGACCCCAATCGTACCTCTACGTGCAATGGGGAGTTGACTCCTCTCCCCCTTGTGTGCCATACGGTCAGATGGCCCTTGCAAGCATTTGAACTCTTTTTTTTTTTTTTAAATTTGTCTTTCTTTTCTTTTCTAATTTTGCTCTATTTTGTGTGGGAACCTTTTTTGATTTCTTTCTTCGCAATCGACCCCCTCGTCCCATCCTTTTTAATTTGACATATGTTATAAACCTATTTTAATTACATAAATGTCTACTAACGACTAATACATCTAGGCATAAATTATAAAGTAATGAAAATTCATCAATAATGAGATGGTTCATGCATATATGACGAACAACATCAACTCTTAATAAGAGATGAGATTATATATTACTAGACAGTAGAGATGTGGGATAGTTTGAGAAAGTGCTACTCCTATGAGAAGAACTTGAGTTGAATTTCCTAGATCTACAATGAGATGATGCATCTTAGGTAGGAGGGCAAGTCCTTGTTGCAGCATTGCCCAATGTTGTCCAAAGCAAGAGGCATTAAGAGGCGAGAGGGGTCCAAAACACCTAAGGTGGTAGGGCCTTGCCTAGAAGCTTGCCAGAGGAAAGTGAGTCGCTATATATATATATATATATATATATATATATATATGAAAAATGTCATTTGAGCACCAAATATGGATCAATGGATCTTAATCTTACGTTGGCCATTGAAACCAACTTATTTACGTATGGTGATGCTGGAGATAATATAGAAAATTAGAAGTTCCCAAGTACAACTCTTGTCCACATTCATTAGAATAGCAATTTCCATAAATAAATAATTAAGAGATCACGTTGGAATATTCTCATGCTAACATCAATGACGCTCAATGTTAAAAAAAAACCTCAAATGGTGCATTAAAATCACATGTAATACAAGTAATAACAAGATCGATTGTGGAAAAAGGAAAAATTTCAAAATTGTTGCAAGCAATCCCTTAATTAACTTATTAATAAACAAGTATTACAACCGGTGTTTTAAAAATTGGATCGGATCAGCCAATCCAACCGGTTGAATTGGGAATCGACGGTGGACCAGTCGAACCAATTAGTTTTTAAACAAAGGTCCTTAAACCGGTGGAACCAGCCAAAATCAGGTTTAACTTGTGTGACCTGGTGAATTGAAACCAGTCGGTCCACCCACCCCAAGCTTTACCAAAAAAAAAGTAATTAAGATGCAGGAGGTGGTGATGAGTAATTAAATGATAATTACTCATTTAAAAAGAAGAGTAATTATCTAACACCATTTTTAAATTACGATGGTGTTAAACAAAGGTGTACTGGGTGGGTGTTTATTAGAGATTAAAAAGAAAGAGCAATAAGAATTGCATTTAAATGAAGATGGTGTTATGCGACTTTTATCAATGGCATTATATAATTAAAATATGTTCTAAACTTCTAATGTGCCAATGCCACCGAAATGAAAATATGTTTTGTTGATTGTTTTGTGAGTGCAATGTATGTCCATTGAAATTTTATTTCCCATTTCTCTGAAATTTAATGAAAGGGTCCTTCTCACAGGAGCATTGCAATATATGTCCAGCCTTTGTCAATCTCTTTGCATATGAATTTTCATGTTCCATGTAGTTGATGGTCTTATATTGAATCTTAAGAGTTGAATGTTTGATCAAAGAAGTTATTATTACATGTTCCATACCTTCCACTTAATTATTCCTACTTCCAGTAGACCAGCATATTTAGTGTATGTAAGATCCTAGTTTAATTCCTTTTGTGAGAGAATCGACTAATATACCACTGATATGTATATAAGTTATTTATATAAGCGTGATTGGTCAGTTTTTTTCATTCCGGTTCAAATGATGATGTCGTCACCGTTTGAATCATTAAAAACTAAAATTAGAGCTTGACTGATTTGATGACCGATCTGATTTTTAAACCTTTGATTAAAATCTTTATTTCAAACAATAAAGAAATTGGAGAAAATGCAAGGGCCTTCTTTTTTTTTTTACTACGTAAATCATACAAATGATACACTTATCGCTTGTAATATCCAAGTACACCACTTTGTAATAGATGTGTAGTCACTTGTAATATTTATGCATATAACTTGTAGCTCACATATATGTCTTGTAGTGATTAGTGTAGCTTATTTTAAAATAACTTATATTACAACTTGTAATAGAGTGTTCATTTATTTGAAATGAATTTCTTGAATGTATAGCTTAACTAACATGTAATACAAACTTTTAGCATGAAAAATGTAATGCAGAGTTTTCGTAAAATTGTTAAATGTAAAATTAAACTTGTATTACGAATGCACAACGATGTAATACAACTTCAATTTGAAAACAAAAGGCCTTTGTTAAACCCTATATTTAGCACATTTGAAATACCTTGTTAAGTTAAATGCTATACTCATCTACAAAAATAACATAAAATATAAATTTCTTTGGGCTTTTTATTAAATTTGTAAAGAGAATCATGGAAAATATGATTAGTTGCAATACAACTAACGAAACCTTAACAAGGAAAAAAATTGACCTTGTAACAAAATATGATATTGTTGAGACTAGGGGCATATTTGTTATTTTTGTGATTCTTAGGGTGCTTTTGTAATTTTTCCAACCTCCAATATAAAAGAGTGGCTAGGGTTTCTATTGATGAACATGATGTTTTCTTTTTCCTCAACATGATATCAGAGCAGCGGTCCTAGGCTGGTATTTCGATATCTCACCAAATATTTCATCTAAAAGATGATCAAATTATCAACATGAAGAGATTTGATCATCGAAAATCATGATGGAGCATGGCAGCAGGGATAATGACGTTGGGAATAAGGTTCCCAGCGCCGCCGCTAGCCACCTGCCGCTATTGGAAGAGATCGTCGCCCCTGTGGGGGGCCCTGCTGCCGCTGTTGGGCAGCAGTGCCAGTCGTGGGGGTTGTAGCAGGCAGCATTGCCATTGCTAGAGGGGTACACCACCTCTGTAGGGGGCTCTGCTGCCACCATCGGGCAGTGGGGGTTCGCCGCCCCCTTGTGGAGTCCTGTGGGGTCCGTTGCCACTATGGGCAGATCCACAAGAAGGCTGCAACAAGATTCTAAGGCCAAATCACAGCCTTGGTTTTGGAGTTGTGGAATTCTCTTATGCGTGCTGTAGCTTATTTCACACATTACCCTTGTGGTGATGAGTCCTCTCACTATTGATTAAGTAGATGCCTTTCTCAAGCATGATGAGCCTTCTCTCATGCCAAGAAGATGAGTTTGATCTACTAGAAAAATCAAACTCAGATTTGAGAGGACTTGTGTGTGTAGTCCAAGAAGATTCAAGGAGGAAGAAGCGGATCGGAAGAGCATGGATTATAGATTCCAGTGCCTCGGTCCATCTTACAGGAGATGTGGAGCGACTAGTGAATCCTAAGGCTCCACAAGGAATCAAGGATGTCAAAGTAGCTAATGGAGCCATGCCATCCATCACTGTAGTTGGGCGTGTGCACGCCTCCCTAAGCATTGTGATTGACGAGGTTCCTTGTGCTCTAGAGTTCCCAATGAACCTACTGTCAGTGAGTCGTGTCTACAAAGACCTTGGATGCTGAGTAGTATTTGATGAGTGCTATTGCTACTTTCAGGATTGACAGACGAGATATTATAGGTGGAGGAATAAAGAGAGGTGGCCTCGGAGCAGCCTCCATAGTTACTGATCCTTGGCTAAGGCACAGGAGACTTTGGCACCCATCGCTCAAGAAAATGCGACAGATGTACCCTTGCCTGGCAGATAACTTGACTATGCAGTGCAAGGATTGTCAGCTTGGGAAGCATCATAGGAGCACTTATTCACAGAGGAATGCTGGAGTGAGTTCGGTTTCCTTTGCTTTAGTCCATTGTGATGTGTGGGGACCAGCCAGGGTTCCTACTCTAGGAGAACATAGATACTACACTGTAGTTGTGGATAATCATAGCCACCTTACTTGGGTTTTCCTGATGGAAGCCCGTTTAGAGATTCCTCAGGTTATTTAGCAGTTCTTATAAGAGGTTTAGACTCAGTATAATGGCATAGTTCGAGTCTTTTGTAGTGATAATGCTCTAGAGTTCATGCAGCGAGATGTTTAGAGCCTGTTCTCATCTCGAGGCATCATTCACTAGATGTCTTATGCTCACATGTCCCAGTAGAATGGCATGGCTGAGCGCAAACTTCGACACCTTCTGGATATTGTTAGGACCCTAATGATTCATATGAAGTTTCCTAAGTAATTATGGGGGGATGCCATACTTACTGCTGCCTATCTCATCAACTGGCTGCCCCCATCTGTTCTTCATGGGCAGATTCCCTTCCAGGTGATTCATTCAGATTGTGACAGACCGTTTACCTTACTTTTGAGGGTTTTTGGTTGCCTTGTTTCGTCCAGGCATATGAAAATTAGGACAAGTTTTCTCTTAGGGCAGTCAAATGTCTTTCTTGGGTATTCCAAGTCACAGAAGGGGTATAGGTGCTATGATCCGAGTCACAGGAGATACATTGTCACTACAGATGTCACATTTTTTGAGAAGATTCCATACTTCTCAGAGGAAGGAACATTTATACAGGCTACCCTAGAGGAGACTCAGGTCTCTCATCGAAGGCCACATCCTTCACTAGACACTGGGACTTGGCCTGACTTGGCAGATAAGAGTACCTCAGACATTGAGGAGCAATCATCTTTGAGGAGACCCAGCAGAGCTTGTATGCTCCATCCTCTGTCCCAGTACATAGGTGTTGCTCATCTTGAGGATGAAGTTCGTCTGGTTGATTTAGCGATTACTGCTTCTATGATTCTTAGGGATTTTGCTCAGGCTTCTCGTGATCCCAGATGGCAGGCTGCAATGGATGAGGAGATACAGGCCCTACAGTCACGACAGACATGGGACCTAGTATCTTGCCCTGATGGAGCTATTGTGGTAGATTGTAGATGGGTCTACACTATCAAGTATAGACCTGATGGGATAGTTGACAGGTATAAAGCCAGGCTTGTTGCCAACGGCTTTACTAAGACTTATGGGGTAGATTACTTTGTGACCTTTTCCCCTATAACACGTATTACTTTTGTCTGGATTATTATCTCTTGCTGTGATTATTAGATGGCCTTTATATCAGCTTGATATTAGAAATGCCTTGTTATATGGTGATTTATCTAAGGTGTACATGAAACAACCTCCAGGTTACAGCACCCAGGGGGAGGATGTTTGTCGCCTATGAAAGGCAATATATGGCTTGAAATAGAGTTCCCGTGCTTGGTTTGAGAGGCTTGGTATGGAGATTGCGAAGATTGGGTCTCAGCAGTTTACCGCAGATCATTCAGTCTTCATTAGGAAGACTAGGTATGGAGAGCATACTCGTGTTGTCCTTGAGAGATGATGAGGATGGAATTGTCTAGACCAAGTCCTTGTAGTTTACTTTTGTTACCAAGGACTTGGGAGAGTTAAGATATTTTCTGTGGATTGAGGCTGTGCAACAGGAGACGAGCTTGTCCTTGTTACAGAGACAGTATACACTCTAGATTCTTCAGGAGTCAGGCTTGCTTGGAGCTAAGCCATCTAGTATACCTGTGGAGTCACCACCTGCACGTTCATTTGATGAGGAGGATCCATTATATGAGGATATTATCGGTTATTGCAGTATAGTTAGATGCTTACTCTATCTTACAATCATGAGGCCTGATAGCAGTTTTGTAATGAGCAGAGCTAGCTAGCATATGTAGCCATCACGTTATAGCCATTGGTGTGAGGTTTGCCTCATTTTGAGGTACTTCAAGGGAACACCAGGCAAAAAACTGTATTATGGAGATAACGGAAATCTAGATATTGTTACTCAAATGCGCAGATTATGTTGGGTCTATAGATGATCGTCGCCTTACTTCGGGATTTGCTGGGGGGAAAGCTCATCTCTTGGAGAAGTAAGAAGTAGAGTGTTGTTGCATGATCGATTGCAGAGGTCGAGTACAGAGTTATGGCACAGGAGGCTTGCGAGGTTATGTGGGTAGTTTCCTTCTTGCAGGATCTTGGCATCCAAACTATTACATTTGCTCTTCTATGTGACAAGTCAACTACTTACACTGTCTCAAATCCGATTTTCCATGAGAAGATCAAACACATTGAGGTCGACTGCCACTTTATTCGTGATGCTGTTCTCACTGGTAGGAGTACCACCCCATATCTTTTTTCAAATCTTTAGCTGGCTGACATATGTACTAAATCTCTGAAGAAGCGTCTGGATTTTCTATGCGAACCGTTTGGATGTTCTATGCGACAAGTTGAGTCTTGCAGATATCTATGCCTCAACTTGAGGGAGAGTATTGAGATTAGGAGTGTATTTTTTATTTTTGTGATTCTTAGGGTGTTTTGTAATTTTTCTAAATCTCTATAATATAAAAGAGAGGCTAGGAGTTCTATTTGTGAACAAGATATTTTCTTTTTCTCAACAGATATGATTAATTTTCTTGATGGTATGGAAAGTTGTCTGACTACTCAATACTGACATGCATTTAGATTGCTGCACAGCAATTGACCAGCTACCGTGAATGGTAATTGACAATATGCTAAATTTATTGTGATCAATTGAAAGAAATTGATTGACCATCCTTCCAATAATAGACGTAGACGGTGGTTTTGTAAACCATCAAAGCAAATGAAAAGCAGTAATCATCAATGTGGAACATGATGCAATGGCCATGGTTTGATGTTTTTTTTTTGTATTTTTTAAACACAGTGCTCAAAGATACTTTCCCTATGTGTGTACGTGTGCTCGTGTGCATACATACATAAAGGAATGATCCTATGAGAAATTTTCTTTAATAAGAAGATGAGAAATTTTGCATAGGTAATGCATTTGTGAAACCATACAGATTTCACGAGCATCCTTTAGATAGGATATTTACAAAATAATCTTGCATGCCATATGTTACAGTTTTCCAGCATGGGCACCTCATTCTCTCTCCATATTGCATGTAAGACGTGTCACAACTTATTGAAACATTTTCATGTATGGTCATGTTATTTCATATCTCTTGGTTCACAAGGAAGCTTTTAATTACATTAAGTCCCCTGTAGACAAATAAATGTAGCATGTTTCATGTGTTAAAATTTTGATTGTTACCTGATCTTCATACACCGGTGACGTCTTCCGTGTTATGAAGACAAAGGTTGTCTCCTTCATAGCGAACAATCCAGTAATGCATCAAAGGATTGCCACTACAGAGATCACATTCAGAAGGGATGATACATATGTTTACTTGTGCTTGTTTGCCATCCACCAAATATCTGTCGAGGGGAAAACCTTCACTCATCTTTTCCGGTTTCACATGAAAAAATGTGTAAAATCAGTTGGCAAGAACTTTTATTTTTGGGACTTTTATACTATTGTATCTCCTCTTTGATTATTGACTGTAACTTGAACCAAACATGGATATATTTTTATCTGTTTTTATTCATGCAGATGCACAAGCCTGTCGCAGCAGAGGATTTGGCTCCTTTGATTTCGAAAGACTATGGCCAGTAGTAATGATTTTGTCTGTGAAGTCAGAGAGTGAGAATTTAGCATATGGTGAGTTGTTTCAAATTTCAGTTCACATGGTGCAGCTTCAATGCTGCGTGAACACCCAATACTCTGTAGGCAGCACTCGGGTATTAGTGAATGCACATGGTTCCATGAATCATTAAAAAGTTACCACTTTGTACTGTTTTTTCTTTTTTGTGAAAATCTGTACCGGGTTAAATATGCTATTGGAAATCTAATGGATATCTCCACCTGCAGTGAGCTGAGTACTATGAAAGCTTCTAGCTTCATCCATTCATCGGAAGGACATATACCGTGTCCTACGTAAACAATGTCTTTGGTTCCCGAAGAAATCGTAATTCGCTATTCACGGTGTCCTGCCAAAAGTCACCTTTCCAAGTGTTTGTTAATTTAGGGTTTGGTTCTTATCTCCAACTTCTATCTGATTAGCAGTTGCTATCATGTTATTGATATCATGTGTTCTCGTGCATTTATAAATTCATATGCAACAGGACGTCATCCTAGTATTGTGCACTTTGAGATGAGATTAGTGACCCTCCCTCTACCCTATCTCCTCCCCTTCCCGCTCCCCTCTCCTCACCCTGCCCTTCAACCCCTCCACCTCGATTGGACCACCCCTGTGGTCCCAGATGCTCCCTCTGGCTTGCCAAAGTTGATGCTATCGGCAACCTCCCAAGTGGTGTTGTCAACCTCACCCTCGACCGTGGGGTGGGGATGTTTGCCTCGTAGTGGTGCTTGTCAACCACCTGCCCATCCCATGAAGATGTGCTAGTATGGTCGCTGCCCATTGTCATCTGTTGAAGCAGGGGCTGCATTGTTGCTGAGGAAGTGCTCTACTTCAGATGCCTTTGTTGTGGTCACCTCATAAGGGACTGCAAGATCGAGGTCCTCTATAGCTAATGCTCCAGTTTCGGCCATTTAGCGATTGGAAGTCTCTTCACGTCCCTCTCATGGGTGAGCACATCTTAGTCATTGCGAAAAAGGGGTGTGCTCTCAAGGCCATGATCATTGGATGTAAGATCACAATCGGGTGAAACGAAGGACAATTGATGTCAAGGCCACCATATTTTGATGGTACAAGTTACAGTTATTGGAAGGTTAAAATGACCATGTTTTTGCAGGTACATAGCTTTGCCATAGGGCACAAGTGTAAGTTTGCCTACAAACTACCTGAAAGATTGACAACCAGCTGTGAGAGCTCTTGTTGAATGTGAAAGAAATAAATGCTTTCTATCATTCACTTAGCTAGAACAAATTCAATTGGGTGTTACAATGCAACACCGCCCATGAGATTTGGAGAACGCTCCAAGTCCATGAAGGTACGACAAAGGTTAAAGTTTCTAAAATAAATTTGTTGACAGGAGTTTGAAGCCTTCTCTATGGAGGTTGAAAAGTTGGAGGACATGTATACGGGAGTTCACACTCATTGTGAACAACTTGAAGTCACTTGGCAAAACATTTGTCAAGGGTGAACTTTGAGGGAAGCTTCTTCATTCCCTTGGATTGAAATAAGAATAAAATGTCACAACTATAGAAGAAGCTTGATAGATTGAAGATCTTGACATGGATAATCTCTTTGAGAATATCATAGCTTATGAGAACAAATTAGAGCAAAGAAAATCCAAGAAGGAAATAATCGAATCGAAGAAGAAATTGCTTGCCATCTAGGTTAGTTTGTTGATGAAGAATTTCTTTTAATTTTCAAAAAAAATGTTGGAAGATTTTCATGAATAAAGACTTCAAAGGCAAGAGGAAGGAGGAATTAATCATTTGCTACAATTGCAAAATGAAAGGGCATATAAGGAATGAATGTCCTCTCTTGAGGAAAAGCAATAAGAGTAGTTTCAAGTCAAAGAAGTTCAACAAGAAAATATTCTAAGCTACTTGAGATGACTCTAGTTCTAAGGAAAAAGAAGAGGAAAAGGATGAAAATGATAACCTAAACAAGGAGACCACTTGATTTGGTATCATGCCCCTTAAGGATGAAAGCAAAGAAGAAAGTGACAGCGACGAGAAACCACCTTTTACTTATGAAGAATTACAAGATGCCTCAAATAAGTTTTATGAACTTAGTAGATTGTTAAAGGTAGAGAACAAGAAGTTAAAAAGTTCTTATAGTTCTCTTTGGAATGAAAAGCATGAGCTTGTATAAGAAAACACAACTCTTGAAATAGGTAAAACCAAACTTCTTGAAGAAAATAGCTCTTTGAAGGTAGAAATTTCTTTGCTAAAAGATAAAATAGATTTTTTAGAAAAAGATGTAGCTAGTCTTAAAGACAATTCAAATATGCTAGTTGATGATATTAGTAAGTTTGTTAAAGGCAAGGCTAAGATGAATGAAGGCAAATTTAGCTTAGCACACACTAAGAAAGATTTTTGTGCATACCACATGGTAAATTCGAGGGTGTGTACTTCAAATACAGTTGCTTCTTCTTGAAGAAGCCTCAAAGGTGCTTTGTTTCTCTCTTTAGGGAGAATGGGAATCACACAACTTGAGAATCCAAAACTTTCAAAGAATAATAAAAACTAAAATTACAACAAGTCCTATGGAGCCATAAGCAAGTGTAATTGCAATTAAATGTGATAGGATTGAAAAAAATACTTCCTTAAACTTCCTTTTGTAAAAGATTAGAGATTCGACGTGAAGGAAGCGGAGTAGAATGTCCTTTGAACACAATGTACGCAAATTAAGTGCTCTTGGAAGAAATAACTCCTCAAGAATGATTGAAAGCTTTTTCAATTGATAGAGATGTGTTTTGATCCTATATACTTAGGAGGTATTTATAGAAGTGTTTCAAGGTTAAGAACCCCTTTAAAATTCAAGTCAAAGTTGTTAGGATTCAAATCCAAAAGATGCAATTTTGCAAAGATGCAACAGTTTCAAAACATTGATTAAATGTTTAATTTCTTAGAAACAAAGCTATTAGAACACATATACAACCGACAAACAAACCCAACTTGTCGTAGAATTAAACGTTTAATCGAAGTTCGGTAGCTCTTTGTTTGCAAGATTAAACGTTTAATTTGTGGAATTGACTGTTTAATTTTCTTTGTAAAGGCTTATTAAACATTTAACTTAAATGTTCAATTGATAGTTGTTGATTTTGAACATTTGGAAAATGTGTCTCTTGGCCAAAGGTTGCTATTTTGAATTGCAACTAACCTTTTAAATGTTGAATTGATGTTGCTAAACATTTAATTCAAATTTTTAAATAATTTTTCATCCTTTTCTAATTATTTTAAATTTACTAATCAAAGAGATGTGATGTATAAGTGTAGTGCATATGGTTCTTTACAAAAGTCTAAGAAACGTAAAAAATTAGCTTAATACAGAAGCTTAGCTTCTTGATTTGAGTTCATTTGACTTCTCGAAGCTTAAATGAGCATAATCATCTTCTCCTTGTATCACCAGTTTCACATTATCATCATTTCTACATCTCATCAAATACACTTAATAAAATTTAATGGCGTATTTTGTTAATATCAAAATTGAGTTATTTAGTGCATTGCACTAATAGTCGTATCTTTATTTCAATTTTTGTATTTTATCTTTCTTATTTTTAAAAATGATGTAAAAGAGCCCATATATAAAAGGCTAGTTTTAAACATCATTCATATAACGTTGGGACACTTAGATAATCTTTGGAGTTAGAAAGAAAACCAAAACAAAAACATTACTCAGTAATTAGACGTTTAGTGCCTTTGTCAGATGTCCAAAAACCTAAACTAAGCTTACTAACTTTGTAATTAGACATCTCCTATGGTGTTTGTTGGTATCCTAATGTTTATCTTAGGTTATCAAACGACTGACCTCAATAAATGTCCTATGAGCCTATCAGATGCCCTATAAGAATATGAGACGATGCATAGCTACTCGTTGGACCTTAGAAACCTAAATAAAGCAAGATCTTGTGTTAGAAGTTTGAATCTTAAAATAATTCTCGTATTAGATGACCAATAATAGGATCAAACGTCTTGTATGTTGATTGGTACTTAAACCAAACATCCTAATTCACTCAAGACCTAAAATCCAGGAAAGTTTGGCTACAATAATCAGACGTCCAACCATCTAGTCAAGCAAAGTGCAGTCATGAGGTGTCCAAGTTATGACTACAGGTTTACTATAGATTCAAAATGAAATTGTAAGATCATTTGGTTAGACTCTTGCATTAACTACAACTTTCATTTCATCCATCATAGAAGATTGGGTCATTTGTGGAGAATTTGTTGATTTTATCAAGGATAGTTGGCCTTGGTCCAAAGTTAGAGGGATT
Source organism: Thalassia testudinum (assembly GCA_037157565.1). NCBI lineage: Eukaryota > Viridiplantae > Streptophyta > Magnoliopsida > Alismatales > Hydrocharitaceae > Thalassia > Thalassia testudinum. The sequence goes on from JAZHRO010000040.1 coordinate 64,882,119, forward strand.
GGTTTGCCTGTAGGAGAAGTTTGGATGATTCCTTTATCGTAGGCTATAGGTGCCAGAATATAGATTGTTGCTAGGTTGATGAAAACCTTAAGAAACATTAGCTTGTTTCCACGCTAATTCTGGGAATTAATTAGCTAAGTGGCACTTTAGTGTAGTATCATATATGTTTTGATAAAGAGAGCAATCAAATAGGGATTTGGCATTTGAATAGGTCCAATGCATTGATTGCACAGCAATTATGCAACCTAAATCACCTGAATTAAGCTAAATTCTAGCATAACTTAGGAATAATGCATTCATAGTTATCGTAATTTGCACAATGGCTAGTTTATTAGTCATATAGATAATATCATCATTTTATGACCTAAAAGAGAGATGATTTTAATTGCAAATGATTCGAAGCTGCAGATGTTAGATCAGACCCGACAAATCTGATCAGAACAACGATGGGAGTCTAACACTTTCGAAATCATCTCGATCAGACAACCAGGGCATCTTGTGCAGTCCATAAAAGAACAAAGATCATAAAGCCAAAGGGAAAAGATCCAAGCCTCAGATGAAAGGTCTGACCACACGGATGGATCCGAATCAACGATCTTGGTCCAACGACGCAAAAATCGTCTCAATCAGAGGTCTACATCACCAGATACAAAGAAAGGAAGATAGACGGCCACGATGGCACCATGTGGTGCCATCACAGCCGCCCCCTCATCACTCCCCATCTATGAAGGCTCTTCCACCACGCACTGTGGGCCGTTGGATCATCATCCAATGGCCACGAAGCGACCACGTCGTCGGTTGCCCCCACGCCATCAAGGAAGGAAGAAGATCAGCTGTTGGATCTTCATCCAACGGTTGATAGTGGCTGCACGTGATTTGGAAACACAACACAAGAGAGGGCCTGGTGCAATGGTTAGCGCCTTCGCCCTTAAGCAAACAACGTGGGTTCGAAACTGCCTGAGCGCGAAATCAGGAAAGCGTCGAGCAAGTGTGTGATTAGCCGTTGGATCAACATCAGAGGGCAGAGGAGCAAAAGCGTGGCGCGATCTGAGCACTCGGTGGCTGCATGCATGCATCCACGCATGTACTCACGCATTTCCTTCGTTGCGAAGGAGATGCGAGTGCGAGTTAAAGATCGGATGACTTAAGTTAAGGCGCGAGATTTAAGCATGCGGGTGCTCACGAAGAGAGAAGAGCGGTTGGGTGTGTGCAAGGAGCAAGCGGGAGCATCCGATGGCGATTTGAAGGCCGAGAAGCTGCCACGTGTCAAGCCCAGGTTGAATTGGAGCGTTTTAGGCATAAATGAAGGTGTTTTGAGGCACGATTTGGTCCGTGATTTCCCGATCGACAGATCTGATCGACCAGGGGTTGGTACACGAGATAGAGGGCCAAAATGTCCTTTTGCCCTCCATAAAAACTATAAAAGAAGGCCAAAGCCCTCCCCTTGGATCATGAACTAATTAGCATCTTCCAAAGCTCTTCTTCTTCCTTCTTCTCTGGGATTCTCCGTCCCTCTGCAACTCTGCTCCGACCTTTGTCCTGGTGCTCTGGATCTGAGGTGCTGTCGCACCTCACATAAGCATCCCACAAGCGCCATCGCCTCTCTGCCACTTTCTATCCCTCTCTCTCTCTCTCTCTCTCTTTCTTTCTTTCTATTTGCTATCTCTCTTTCTATTTAGCATAGCACTATCTACTTTGAAAAACTCTTTTTGAATACAATACAATTCTGATTATATATTTGATTCCCATACATATATACATATATAAATATCTGTTTAGAGCAGGTTCTATTGAAAAACTTCTACATAAATTGTGATTGCCTCCCTGCGAATGACTTCGTACTCACCGATTTTTATAAATTTATTTGTTAACGTGTTTTTGCATTATACTACAACTAAATAATCTTTTAAAATGCGATTTACGCATCGAACAAGTTGGCACCTTTGTCGGGGAGGCAACGGAAATTTTTGAAGCTTTCTTTAGTGCGAATTTGAGATTTCTAACTTGCTATTTTCGTTGAATTCGTGTGTACAGGAAAGCAAGGAAATTAGAACGAAACATGACAACGGAAATTACGGGTTCGAACCTCATGTAAGTACTCATAGTTTAGATTAGTTAGATCTAGGATTTTCTTGAATCCTATAATTAGTTAGAATTTGTTTGCTTATATATATATGTAAAAAAATCTCCCTTGATTTTAGGGCTAAAATAAAATTTTATCTTAAAAATTCAATTCCCTAAGATCCGCATGTCCAAAAATTCTCAAATTTTAAATGGATGTGTGTTTCAAAGTCAGAAATAACATATCCAAATTTTCCATAAATCAGAGTTATAGAAAAATTTTAAAAATTCGTGTACTGACCTATTATCAATTCAGTTATTGTTCCTTATTTTTCAGAGTTTAAAATATCATAGGAATTTTTATACAACTTCGATTAACTTGAAATTTATGGTACTGAATTTTTGAGATAATCAAGAATTTAGGAAAAATATGAAAAAATTACTTCTTACACGTTTAGTTACACGGATTATCCAATCACCAACTAGGGGTCAAAACAGACTACAAAACCCCCAGTACACTTTAAATCAGAAAAAAATAGAAAATGTGCATTAAAAATTCTTGAAAAATATTTTCTGGGTTTCTAGTTACTGGTGCAATAAGAAAAATTGATTGCATTTATTTGGTCACACCACTTCTCTGAAGTTGACTTAAAAGAACATCTAGAACTATTTGCATTTAGGATTTCATGCTAAGGATAGAGCACATTTGCATTTCCATACTTAAAGGAAATCTATCCAACAAATTGAGATTTTCAAAACTCTTGTGTTCTCATCAAAACCTTGAATGAAAATATTAACTCAAGTGAACCTTAAAATGCATTAACACAAGCATTCGAATATTAAAATTCACTTCATCATAAGAAATTACTTGTGAACCCTGTTTGCCTGAGCACTTCACACATTTCAAAATCAATTTTAAGGGCAAACACCCCCTATTGCCTATCATATTCTGAAAGCACATTAAACGCACGCCTAAAACTGAGTAGACGTGCATTAGGCAGGACTAATAGACTTGGGGACTTGAAACTAGATTATGCTAAATTCAAGGTCTTTTCTACTTGGACCTACTGGTGACAAGAAAGGTCGGTGTGGTAACCGCGTTAACCTTTAGTGGTGTCCCGCCGTGCGGGGTGTCCTAAGGGGTCTCACCCTTCTGGCCAGCCAAGTAATTTAAGGGTTAATCTAACCCAATCGTGTTTTGGAGAGATAGGATCAGGTCTAATTAGGGTTGACACTCTAAGGACTAGTTTGATTGCTTGCATTGAGTGGGTGGGGTTTCTCCCATCTGTCTTCTCTCTCGTCTACAGACTTTCTTCTGGTGCATGCAAGGTAGAAATTCTCAAAATCCTGATTTGCTACCACTATTAGAAAGAAATCCTAGGACAAGATCTATTTATCCAAGATCTAAATTTGAACCCTCTGCAATGGCTAGTCATCATGAGGAAGAAGAGATTGATGAACAAAATCTGGATCCTATGACTCTCTTACAAAGGTAAATCACTAAGCAAGGCCAACATCATGACCGACAGATGGAAGTCATAGTGCAGGCCATCACTTGACTCCAAAATGGAAGGGCAGACCAGCCCCTCCCTGACTTTTACAACCCTCCTAATGTCGAGCCTAAACCCTTTGTCAGGGTACCTTAGGATGGGGAAGATTTTGAACTCAAACCTCAGATCATTAACTTAATTCCCCACTTTCATGGCCGTGAGTCAGATGACCCCTTCCACCACCTTGAAGAGCTCCTACACATAGGAAGAACCTTTGGCCCTAGGAACATGAATGAAGGTACCCTGATGATGAAAATGTTCCTATTCTCCTTGAAAGATAGAGCTGCACATTGGTTGAGAATAATTGGTAGACCAATCTTAAATTGGGAAGACCTGAGAAGCACATTCCTAAAGAAATTCTTCCCTGTAGGAAAAACTAATGCCCTTAGATGTGCCATAACAACATTTAAGCAGAACCCCGAGGAACAACTACATGAGGCTTGGGAGAGGTTTAATGATTTAGCTAGGAAATGCCCTCATCATGGGATTCCGAAGTGGCACTTGACCCATATTTTCTATTATGGGTTGAGTGATAATCTGAAGAATTTTGTTGATGCAGTATGTGGGGGCAATTTCCTGAGTCGAGATGCTGAGGGAGCCTTTCAATTGTTCGAGAATATGAGTGAAAATTCCCTCAACAATACTTCAATGTCTGCCTTTAACAGAGCTAATCAACTGAGTGGAATTTATGAAGTTAACAATAATTCAAACTTGGTTGATTTAGAGCTAATTGCACAACGATTAGATAAGGTGGAACTCGTGGGAAACAATGTGGAGAATTTGGATAAGAAATTGGATAACCTTCTAAAGGGCGAGAATTCCTTAGGTACACAATCCAGATTAAATTCTATGCCTACCCAAGGAGTGCCTATATTAACCCACTGGGTCAGAAATCAGTGCACAACATTAATGACCTAACCATGGCTCCACCTATGAGCCAACTGTACTTGGACCCATCTCTTTCTGGGTACTAAGGAGGGACCTTGATGTCCTTGAATTCTGAATTAGGCAGCTCGATGCCTAGTTATCCTGAGGATGTGAATGTACTCTAGGGTTACGCTAGAAATGAGCCTTATTTAAACACTTACAGCCCTGGATGGCGCAACCATCTTAAATTTGCTTGGTCAAGTCAGAAACCCACCGAGGGTCCTAACTTGACTAAACCAAACACTTATGGGCAACCTAGTAGGTACACACAAACACACACATACCAGCCACAACCTACTCAGGAAAACCAGCCCACTGATTTGAGCCTGGTCCTTAAAGAAATGAGAGAGATGAATATGAGACATAAGAAAGAAATGAATCAATTGAGGACAGAATTGACGGGATGATTGGATCAGCTAGTAGATGCTAGACAACACGGGATGCTGCCATCCCAACCCATCCCAAACCCAAGAAATTTCAATAGGGTTAACCAACACAGCACAAGAGAGCAGCAGGCACATTTAGTTCAACTTGCTCCCCAGCACCCACCTAGTTTTGCTAACCCTAATCAGGCTCCACCTATTTTACAGAACCCACCACAACTTTCTAACCTTAACGCTTTTGTTGGTGCGGTAACCTTAAGAAGTGGGAGACAGATCCAAGATCCTTACCCTTCTAAATCTAAATCTAAATAAGAACTTGAGGGGCCCGAATCTTACATAGGAGATCAAGAAGACAAGGATCAGGACCCAAACACTCATGATTTCTCTCAAGCTCCCTTTCTTGAAGCCTTGAACAAACCTAGAAAAAAGAAACACAATCCATCTGAGGAGTGGCTTGATATTTTTAAACAAGTCCACGTGAACATATCACTCAAAGCCATTAAGAATATCCTGGCTTGTGAGAAATTTTTGAAGGAAATGTGCACACCTAAATGCCAAGCCAAAACAATTAAAAGGGTAGTGTTATTTGAACAAGCTAGTGCAGTTATCCTTAGAAACCTACCCCGAAAATAGAAAGATCCAGGAGTCCCTCTGATCTCATGTGTTATTGGAGATACTACTTTTGATAGGGCTCTGTTAGATTTAGGTGCCTCCATAAATTTAATCCCCACTATGTTATACGAAAAATTTAACTTTGGAGAGTTAAAACCTACTGAGGTCACATTACAACTGGCTGATCAATCTGTGACCACATCACGGGGGATTGTTGAGGATATAATTGTTAAGGTTTGTAATTTTTATTTCCCTGTGGATTTCCTAGTCCTTGACATGGAGGTACCAGAGAACTTGAAGAACACCCTGATCATTCTAGGAAGACCATTTTTAGCAACTGCCAAGGCAAACATTGATTGTGAATCTGGCAATATGGAAATCAAATTCGGGGATAAGAAAACTAAAAGTAACATCTTTAAGGCCATTAAATAATTTGAGGATTGTGGAATGATAGAAGATTATAAGGATCGTATTGTTGAATATTGTATGGAATTAGGAATATCCCAATCCGATTTTACAGGCCTTAACACCCAAACCAATCAAAATGTCAGCCCACCAATCACTGACTTGATTCCCAGACCTCTTGAGGGTGACTATGATCCACCATTGGACCCTTTATCCCAAGGACCCAAACCTGAACTTAAACGTCTTCCAAATCATCTAAAATATGTTTTCTTGGGATCTGATCAGACTTACCCATTAATTATTAGCTCTCATCTAATCCAAACTCAAGAAGATCAATTGATTCAGATTTTGGGAAGAAACAATAGAGCAATTGGTTGGACATTGGATGATCTGAAGGGGATCAGTCCCACTTACTGCACCCACAGGATCTATACTGAGGACGGATCGAGACCCTCCAGAGAAGTGCAGAGACGATTGAATCCTAACATGTGGGAGGTAGTGAAAAAGGAAATAATCAAGTGGTTAGACGTGGGAATAATCTACCCAATCTCTGACAGCCTGTGGATCAGTCTTGCACAAGTTGTTCCTAATAAAGCTGGGCTGACTGTGATTATTAATGATGATGGGCAATTGATTCCAACCCGCATAGCTTCCTCTTGGAGAGTCTGTATCGACTACAGGAAGTTGAATAGTGTAACTAAGAAAGACCACTTTCCACTTCCCTTCATTGATCAAATCCTGGAAAGAGTAGCCGGCCAACAATTCTTCTGTTTCTTGGATGGCTATTCCGGCTACAATCAAGTAGCTATCCACCCTGAGGATCAAGAGAAAATCACCTTTGCATGTCCCTACGGAACGTTTGCCTTCCGTAGAATGCCTTTTGGATTATGTAATGCATTAGCAACCTTTCAAAGGTGCATGCTTGCAATCTTTTCAGACATGGTGGGTGATTTCATGGAAATCTTCATAGATGATTTTTCTGTGTTCGGGGACTCTTTTGACTCATGTCTAATAAATCTAGAGAAGACTCTACAGAAATGCATTGAGGTGAATCTTGTTCTATCTTAGGAGAAAAGTCACTTCATGGTTAAGGAGGGCATGGTCCTTGGCCATGTTGTGTCTGAAAAAGGAATTGAAGTGGATAAAGCCAAGGTGGACACTATAATCAAACTTCCTCCACCTTCGACGATTAAGCTAATAAGATCATTTCTCGGACATGTGGGATTTTACCGTCGATTTATTAAAGATTTTTCTATGGTGGTGAGGCCTTTAAGCAACTTGCTAGTAAAAGATCAACCCTTTGATTTTGATTCAAATTGCTTAAAGGCTTTCAATCAGCTGAAGGAGGCTATTACACAATCACCTGTCTTACAACCTCCTAATTGGGATCATCCTTTTGAAATCATGATCGACGCCTCTGATTATGCCATTGGGGCAGTCTTGGGACAAAAGGTAGACAAGAAACCATCTGTGATTTACTATGCTAGTAAAACCCTGGATGATGCTCAAAGAAACTATACCACTACAGAAAAAGAGTTGCTGGCCATAGTGTTTGCTCTAGAGAAGTTTAGACCTTACCTACTAGGGTCTCATGTCACAATCTTCACAGATTACATTGCATTAAGGTACCTGACGTCTAAAAAGGATGCAAAACCCAGATTAATCAGATGGATCCTTCTGTTGTAGGAATTTGATTTAGAAATTAAAGACAAATCTGGTGCCCAAAATGTAGTAGCAGATCATCTCTCTAGAATCCTTGTAGACTCTACAACTCCTCAACTCTATGGTTCTTTCCCTGATGAGACTCTCTTGACTATTTGCAAACTACCTTGATTTGCAGATATTGTCAACTATTTGGCCATCAGAAAACTACCCATGTATTGGACTAAGCATAAGTGGGATAAGTTGATTTCTGATGACAAATACTACTTTTGGGAAGACCCAGAGCTATTCAAAGTTTGCGTGGATCAGGTTATCCACCGTTGTATTCCAGACGAGGAGGTCATAAGCGTACTAGAATTCTACCACACTTTTGCTTGTGGAGGTCACTTCTTAGGAAAAAAGATAGCAACCAAGGTACTACAGAGTGGATTGTATTGGCCATTTTTATTTCGTGACTCATACAACTTCTGTAAGTCATGTATCAATTGCCAAACTTTAGGAAACATGACCAGGAAGGACATGATGCCCTTAAATCCAGTCCTTGAAGTCGAAATCTTTGATGTTTAGGGCATTAATTTTATGGGACCTTTTACCAATTCATTTGGGTACCTGTACATTCTGGTGGTAGTTGATTATGTATCCAAATGGATTGAGGCCATCCAGATCCGAACTAATGATCATAAAGTGGTCATGAATTTTGTAAAGAAGAACATCTTTAGTCGATTTGGTGTGCCCAAAGCTCTGATTAGTGATGGCGGGTCCCATTTCACTCACAACCAATTCAAGACCTTACTAGCCAAGTATGGAGTCACTTACAAAATCTCTACTCCATACCATCCGCAGACCAACGGACAAGCTGAAATCTCCAATCAAGAAAATAAAAAGATCCTTCAAAAGATGGTTCGCCCAGATCGGAAGGATTGGTCTACCAAATTAGATGACGCTCTCTGGGCCTACCGGACTGTGTATAAAACTCTGATTGGAATGTCTCCATTCCGTCTGGTCTACAGAAAATCTTGGCATTTGCCTGTTGAGCTTGAACATAAAGTTTATTGGGCAATCAGAACATATAACTTGGATCTCGATCGATCTGGACGACAAAGGAAGCTCCAATTGACTGAATTGGATGAAATCCAAAACGATGCTTGTGAGAGCGCAAGAATCTATAAGAATAGGACAAAAGCTTTACATGATAAATACATCTCCAGAAAAAGCTTTGTCCCTAATCAAAAGGTTTGGTTATTTGATACACGCTTGAAGCTCTTTCCGGGAAAATTAAGATCAAAGTGGACAGGTCCCTTCATTATAAGAAAAGTCTACCCTCATGGAGCTGTGCTTATCCTGGATCCCAAGATCGGCAATGAGACAAAGGTGAATGGTTAGAGATTGAAGCCTTTTATTACGTAGAACTGTGATCCCATTTTCAATGGTCACATCAACCTTCTAGAATCTTCTTAAAGCTGGACTGAGTCCGGCAAATGACGTTAAACTTAACGCTGGCTGGGAGGCAACCAAGTACTCTGTACAGGTAGCTCTGCATCCTCTGTATTCATGCTGACCTAGATTAATGGTGGCCGTTTTCGTCTTTATAGTTATTATAGTCGTTGTGGTATATAACAAAACGGTTACCAGTCTAATACAATTTATTACTCGGAATGAAGAGTTTCCCGAGGTCGAACTCAGGGAGAAAACTATAATTCTAGAAGCATATAAGTTCACAATATATAAGATTTTACAAAAATTAAGAGAGAGAGAGAGAAAAAGAAGGGGTGATTGGCTTCTTCTCTTTCTTCAGCCGACTCTCTTCTTTCTTCTTCATTTCTTCTTCTTTGCTTCTGTGGTTCCTCTTTCTCTTTTCTTCTCTTTGATTTTCTTTTCTTCTTCTTCCTTGCGGCTGCAGAGGCTTCTGCCTTCTCTTTTCTTCTTCAGCTGCTAAGTTTTTCTCCTTTCTTCCTCTCTGATTTTCTTCTCTCCTTTTTCCTTCTTTTCTTCTACTCTGGCCCTTCCTCTTCTTTCTTTCTCTCCTTCCTGTCTTCTTCTTCTTCTTCTTCTTCTTTGCGTCTTCTTTCTTTCTTCTTCAGCAGCTGTGGTTCTTCTCTGCTCTGGCTGCTGACCCTCCGACGTCTGATTCCGCACTCAGCTGGCTTAACTGCGTGGTTGCTACAGTGCGGCTCCTCTTCTTTTCCTTCAACTCCTTTCCTTCCTTTCTTCTTCCTTCGCCTGCTTCTTCCTTCTTCTTCTTTCTATCCTGCGTGCACACACAACTATTAGCGCAAAACCTACCCCTACCCCTTTCCCGCGTCTCTCTCTCTGGATCTCTCTTTGGAAAGCTCTCCCAGAGCTAGGTAATCGGGTCGGGTTGCGCACTCGGGTCCAGGCGCACCAGCGTGGGTGGTGCGCGAGGAGTGCACAGGAGTGTTGGGTCGGATTGCGCCTGATCCGTGTGGTGAGCTCATGGACGAGGGCGGTGATAGGTGAGGGACCTCACCCCGTGTGTATCGGAGGCAATCGGCTCATATCACAAAATCAATTTAAGTGTGGGTGAGAGGCCACACACTTACGAGGTGGGACTAAAGTCCCACCTCCGATCTCGGGCGCCCGCAGGAGAAGGCTTCGCGCAATTGGGGCAGCAGCGAAGGCTCGCGACCCCAATTGAGAACCTGGGCATCTCTGCGGAAGTGCCCCGCGTTGCCTGGGGCTTTTGCCTGGGGCCGAAGAAGTCTGGAGCTGCCTGCGAAGCAGCTTCAACTTGCTGTCAATGGCGGTGAAGAGGAGGAGACCTGAAATCACGAAGACAGCCTCACGGCCACATCAGACAACGCAGGGAGCTTCGCCAGAGGATGGCGAAGGCGATGCGAGGGTTGGCGAGACGCGAGCGTGCCTGTGGCCGTGCACCTAGGGTACACTACGTGCGTGAGAGTGGGTGAGTTCGGGGGGTGGTCTGGAGGTGCTAGGAAGGGAATGGAGGGCGGATTCGGTGTCAGTGAGATGTCATGGAGCTTAATGGGTAGCTGGCGAGGCAGATGGAGGCGTGGAGTGGCGAGAATGCCTCGCCGGAGAGCGGCCGGAGATGGGGAAGGTGATGATGGACAGTGGCAGTCAGTGGGTTAAAATGGTGAATTAAGAAGGGGGAAATAATAGGGAGAGAGAAGGGAAGGTTTCTACCTACCTAATTGAAGAAGAGGGAGGGAGGTGGCGCTCGGCGTGTACCTGCTGGCGCTGAGGACGAAGGTGCCCAGGAGGGGGTTATCGGCGATGAGGAGGAGATCTGAGGACGCCAGCTGGTGTGGCCTGGCGTGGGTCAAAGAGGCAGAGTGGGCTCTGCTGTAGGTATGTGTAACGACTCGGTTCCCGAGTCCCTACGAGACACGAGAACCGGACCGACTCGACTAATCCCAAGACCTAGTCGTCCAACGAGGAAGTAACCAAAAGACAGTAAAATAAACCACATTCAGCATGAATATAACTAACAGTAAGAAAGTACAGCAGTAAGGAAAGAAACTACTACAGTAGGTACCACCACAACAGTAAAACAGCATTTACCATATAACAAGAACTGCAGGTAAAGAAGGTACAGCGGAAACAAAAACTACTCACTAGAACAGAAACAAAAAGGGGTACAAAAGCTGTGGTAACTCTACTGGACCCTACTCGGCCCAGCGTCCTCTGCAGCCGCCGACCCTGGCTGCTCAACACCTGGTCCTGAAAAAGGTAACGAGTGTAACACGTCAGCAAAACGCTGAGTAGAGTGGCAAACTAACTAAAGGCAACAGTAGAGTGTACAGTAGCTGTTATGTTCTATTACTTCCTTTATTCACATCTTTCAATTTTTCTCACTATTTCATTTATTTCTCAGATCCTTTACTTGATCTCGAATGTCCTCGTGGGAACGATCTTGATTGCAGTCTTTTCCAAAAGTAGAAGTAGCACGTGGTGCTCTCCTGGCCGGGAGAGTCCCCCGTGGTGATCCTACCCTCAGTCAACCACCCCAAGGTCACTGACAGACGTAACGGTGACTACGGCACGCGCGATAAACGCACAGGTAGCTAGCCCGCACTGGCACGCGGTCAGTCGTTTCCGTTAACGGGTGCGCCCAAAGCACAGCACGGAACCAGGGCAGAGCCCTCTCAGTAACAGGGGTCCAACCCCTCCACAGTAACCAAACCGGGGCCTTGCCCCTCCACAGTCCGCGCACCCTCGCCTGACTACCCTGGTTTGCCCTAGTGGGCCTAACAAGTCGGTGAAGGAGGCTAGCAGAACCCCGGGGCCCGTGGGGTAGCTAGTACTCTCCTAACACTACTAGCTCTCCTCGGTACTACGTACACGAGGGCCAACAAGTCGGTACAGAGCGGCCAATCCTAACCCCGGGTCCCTGGGGCGGCTGGCCCCACTCTGCACTAAACAGGTACAGGTACTTCCCTTGGTACTGCGTACCCAAGAGACAGTACAAACTACATCTCAGTTCCATTCCTTTTTCTTTCCAGGAGTTCCACTCCTAATTCCCCGTAGGGTTCCAGCTTTTTATCTCAGAACATCATATGTTTCACTTTCCAGATTCACATTCTCAAAATCCGTGATCTCAAACATGTTTCTTTATTATAACAGGCAGCTGTTAATTAAATTTACAGGCAGCTTTATATATTCCTTTCCAATTTTCCAAGACTGCAGTAATATACATTCCACTAGTTTTTCCACCCTAGGATTCATGCCATATCCTAGGATCTATCATACAATCTAGTTTTCCGGCCCTAGGATTCATGCAACACCTAGGAGCTATCATTCCATATATTTCTCATTCCTAGGATTCATGCAATGCCCTAGGTTCTAGTTATGGTTCCATACTTTAACAGATTTTATTAATACTTAAAGCCACTCTACCAGGTACAACAGGAGTAATGGGGGCGTGATCGGGAATCCCGCATGCCTCCGCGACTCTCAAGACTGCAACTGAACGAGATCCCGTCACAAGGATCAAACACAAGGAGTGTCTCAAAACAGTGTATAGCTACCGTAGATGAGTAGAGGAATTAATTATGAAACGAACGCAACTCGAATCGCGGAAAACGGAGTCCAAACGGGCCCTAAACGGGTCGAGAAAGACAATACTGTGCAAAATCAGACGTCTGGAACTCCTTCCAGACGTCTTAAACGATGGATCAGAGAATTACCTGTTCGGCTTGGTTCCCCGGACGTCCAGAAGTCTATGGGGACGTCTGTCCTATACCCCAGACGTCTGATGGTCCACACGGACGTCTGTAGATCACTCCCGCCGTCTGGTACAACTTCCAGACGTTTGATTCGCAAAGGATGGCGAATCAGCGAACCTGCACACAGCCAACCCCCCTCCCTCAGTACGGTCAGTCGACAAGAAGGAAGAAGAAAGCGGAAACTCACTTTTCAGACGTCTGTATGATCTTACAGACGTCGACCTTGCCGTCTGGATATCAATCCAGACGTCTGATTCTGGAAATTTTTCCAGAATCAGAACCCTGCTCGGCCCCCGCTCGCGACGTCGCCCGCGTCGCACCTCGCGCGTCTGCTGCTCAGCCCACAGCAGGTCCCTCTCCGCGTCGCTCCGCGCCCCCTGCGCCCTCCGCCGACCGGCCAAGCCGCTCCGGCGAGCTCGCCCTCACGGCAGAGCCCTGCCCTCGCACGCCGCACCTCCTCCGCGCTCACTGCGGCTGCCGCTGCCGCTGCGCCCTCGCGTCCGCTCGCTCTCGCGCACAGGCAGGAGAAGGAGGAAGAAGACGGTGGAGACGGGAGGGGAGGCGCGCCCTTTTAAGGCCGCGCGAGGAGGAGAGAGAAGGCAGTCGCAGCCGCCTGCAGCCACAGAGAAAGAGGGGAGAATCGCAGGTCTGCGCGCACAGGCGCGCAGACGAATCTCCCGTGCGAACATAACTGTTCTCCAGACGTCTGTAAACTATCCCGGACGTCTGGTCAGACGTCTGGATGTGATCCCAGACGTCTGGTCCGACGTCTGGGCCACCTCCCAGACGTCTTAAAAGGCGTCTGGGGCACGCGCTCGTTACAATATAACAAACTCAAAGGAAGTTTCGTCCCCGAAACTTGCGCCAACTAGGGTGCGGGAAAAAGATGTCCAAATAACCATAACAAACTCAAAGAGGACCGAAGCCGGTCCGAAAAGACGTACCCGCGAAAAGCTCTGGGTACCGCTCCCGCATTGCCGCCTCAGGCTCCCAGGTAGCCTCCTCGTACCGCTGGCTCCTCCACAAAACCTTTACCAGGGGTACTTGCTTTCGTCTCAACCTGCGGACGGCTCGGTCTAGGATCTGCACCGGCCGCTCGGGGTAGGTCAGGTCGTCGCTCACCTCGACGCTCTCGTGACTCAGTACGTGGCTGGGATCGGCTATGTACTTCCTGAGGTTGGACACGTGGAACACGTCGTGCACACCAGAAAGTTGCGGGGGAAGGGCAAGTCTGTAAGCAACGGGTCCAACCCGCTCCAGGACCTCAAAGGGCCCCACGAACCTCGGCGCGAGCTTCCCTCTCACCCCAAACCGCTGTAAGCCCTTCATGGGCGAAACACGAAGGAAGACGTGGTCCCCAACCTCGAACTGCACCTCTCTGCGTCTGCGGTCTGCGTAGCTCTTCTGTCTGCTCCTGACAGTGTGGAGTCGTCTGTGGATCTGCTCCACTACCTCCTGACTCTGCCGGATCAACCTGGGGCCAACCTCCCACTTGGTCCCCACCTCAACCCAACTCAAGGGTGCCGTGCATTTCCGTCCGTATAGAGCCTCGTAGGGAGCCATGCCGATGCTCGAGTGATAACTGTTGTTGTATGCAAACTCCGCCAGGGGCAGGTGCTCCTCCCAAGAGCCCCTCCAGTCTAGTACACAGGCACGCAAAAGGTCCTCAAGTGTCTGTATCGTGCGTTCCGACTGTCCGTCCGTCTGGGGGTGGTAAGCCGTGCTAAACCTCAACCTCGTCCCCAAAGCCTACTGAAACTCAGCCCAAAACTGGGACGTAAAGCGGGTATCCCGGTCGGATACGATCTCCTGCGGAACTCCGTGTAGTCGCACCACATCAAGGATATACCTCTCTGCCAACTGTGCTGGTCCCAAAGTGACTCGGATCAGCAAGAATCGTGCCGTCTTCGTCAATCTATCCACTATTACCCAGACTGCGTCGTGTCCTCGCTGGGTAACAGGTAAGCCCACCACCAAGTCCATGGTGATGCTCTCCCACTTCCACTCTGGCACTGGAAGCGGCTGAAGCGGCCCTGCAGGCCTCTGATGCTCGGCTTTCACCTGCTGGCACACTAAGCACTGCTGCACGAACTCACCCACATCCCGCTTCATCCCTCTCCACCAGAACTCGCGTCTCAAGTCATGGTACATTTTCGTGTTTCCGGGATGTATGGTGAATCTGGAACCGTGTGCCTCAGTCAGGAGCTCTCTCAACAGCTCCTCGTCTCTGGGGACGCACAACCGTTCCCTCAAGCGTAACACCTGGTTTGTGAAAGAGAAGTCCCCTGGGTCCCCTGATAGTACTCTGTCGCGCAAAGACTGCAAGTACGGATCGGCCATCTGTCCCGTGATGATGCGGTCTATCAACTCTGGCCTGGTCTGCCGTGTCACCGTCACTGCCCCACAGTACCCTCGTAACTCTAGAGGTCGCCAACTGCCCACCTCCTCCAAAAGGCTCCAACTCTGTAACTGTAGACTGGCCAAGCGTGCGGGCGCCTTACGGCTCAAGGCGTCAGCCACCACATTGGCCTTTCCCGGGTGGTAGGAGATGCTGCAGTCGTAGTCCTTTAGGAGCTCCAACCAACGTCTCTGTCTCATGTTGAGCTCCTTCTGGTCAAAAAGATATCTGAGGCTCTTGTGATCTGTAAAAATCTCGAAGGTCTCACCGTACAAGTAGTGCCCCATGTCTTCAGCGCGAAGACAACAGCTGCCAACTCTAGATCGTGGGTAGGGTAGGTATGCTCATGGGGCTTCAGTTGCCGCGAAGCGTAAGCGACCACGTGACCCCTCTGCATGAGTACACCTCCTAACCCCTGCAAGGAAGCGTCCGTGTACACAACGAACCCGCCACTACTGTCAGGGATGGTGAGCACGGGAGCCGAGGTCAACCTCTCCTTCAGCTCCAGAAAACAAGCCTCACAGGCGTCTGTCCAAGCGAAAGGCACATCCTTCCGGGTCAACTGTGTCATAGGACGTGCAATCTGCGAAAACCCTCTGATGAACCGTCTGTAGTAACCTGCCAGTCCCAGGAAACTGCGAATCTCAGTGACTGAACGCGGTCTCTCCCACCTGAGCACTGCCTCGACCTTGGCGGGGTCCACCGCCAGGCCGTCTCCAGAGATCACATGCCCCAAAAAGGTCACCTCCCTCAACCAGAACTCGCACTTGTTGTATTTGGCGTACAGCCTGCGTCGTCTCAGAGTGTCCAGAACCATCCGCAAGTGCTGTCCGTGCTGCGTCCGATCTCTAGAATAGATGAGTACATCATCTATGAAAACCACCACAAACTGGTCCAAGTACGGTCTAAACACCCGGTTCATCAGGTCCATGAAAGCAGCGGGGGCATTGGTCAGCCCAAACGGCATGACCAAAAACTCGTAGTGTCCGTACCGGGTGCGGAAAGCTATCTTGGAGACGTCGGTCTCCCTGATCCTCAACTGGTGGTATCCAGACCTCAAGTCGATCTTGGAAAACACCGTGGCACCTCGCAACTGGTCAAAAAAATCGTCGATCCTCGGCAGCGGATATCTGTTCTTGATGGTGACCCTATTCAGCTGTCGGTAGTCCACACAAAGGCGTAGGGTCCCATCCTTCTTCTTCACAAACAGTACCGGGGCTCCCCAGGGAGACGCACTGGGCCTCACGAAACCTTTCTCCAAAAGGTCCTGCAACTGAGACTTGAGCTCCCGTAGCTCAAGCGGTGCCATCCTGTATGGCGCGGTGGAGATGGGGCTGGTCCCTGGTACTAGTGAGATTTCAAACTCGATCTCACGCTCGGGCGGTAGTCCTGGTAACTCGTCTGGAAACACGTCGGGGTACTCTTTGACCACCGGGATGCTCTGGAAGTCTGCCACGGGGCTGTGCTCTGCCACCACACAAGCTAGGAAGCCCTCACACCCCTGGCTCAAAAGTCTCGCCGCCCGAAGTGCCGAAATGCACCTGAAACCTCCGTCCACTGGCTGCCCGTGAAACTCGAAAGAAGGCAACTCCGGAATGGAGAAGACAATCTTCCTCTCAAAACAGTCTACCAAGGCGTGGTAAGCGGACAGCCAATCCATCCCCAGAATCACTCCAAAGTCCTCCATTTGTATCATAATCAGGTCAGCTGGCAGGCTATGTCCCCCGATGCTGACCCCGCAACCCGTGTACACCTCCTCAGCTACAAATAGCTGACCACTCGGATCTCTGATTACGAACGGATTCTCTAACAGTGTATAATCCTGGTCCAAACTAACTGCGAAACTGGCTGCGACAAACGAGTGCGTAGCGCCGGAATCGAAAAGCGTGTAAACGAGTCTGCCAGAAACTGAAACCATACCTGCTACCACGGATCCCGATGCTCTGGCGTCCCTGTGTGTTAGGGCGTTGATACGCCCCTCAGCTCTGGGTGCGGACGAAGCGGCCACACTCTGCGTCGGACGGGTAGGTGCTGGCCGGTACCCTCCTCGCGACTGCTGTCCTCCTCCTCGTGCCTGGAAACCGCGGCCCCCTGCGCGCCCTCCAGTGCTCTGCGCGGGAAGTATCTGCTGACCTCCTGCCCTAGATGGGCAGTCCCTCCTGACGTGGCCCGGCTGGCCACACTGGTAGCAGAGGGGAACCCGACTCCCGCCCTCAGTGAGTCCCTGCTGTCGGCTAGGCGGGGGTCCGGTGCTGGCGACTGGCCCCTGTCGAGGGCCCCCAAAGGCCACTGATGGCCCTGCACAACGTGACGGCTCTCCTGCGGACGCCACGTGTCTCCGTTCTCGCCGGCCCTGTGAGAAGTCTGGCTGAAAGGGCCTCTTCCGCCCGCCGTCGGTCTCTCGCGCGGACGGGTTGGTCTCCTCGTAAGTCATAGCTGCCTCTACCACCCTCGAAAACGTCGGCAGCTTCAGGGGTTTGACATACCCCCGGATCGCAGGCCGGAGCCCCTCGGTGAACCTCCAAAGGCGCTCCTCCTCAGTGGCTACCGCTGTCGCTGCAAAGCGGGACAGCTCCAAGAAACGCGTGCGGTACGTGCTCACCGTCATCGTCCCTTGGCGGAGAGTGTGGAACTCCCGCCTCCTCTGGTCCTGCCACGTCTGGGGAAAGTACTGCTCGCAGAAGAGGGTGACGAACTGGTCCCACGTCGGCTCGTCCCTCTCCTGTCCCCGGACCGCCCTCCACCACCGGTGTGCCGCACTCTCCAGCTGGTACGTGGCAAAGGCCACGCGGCACTCCACCGGGGGGCGAAGGGTGTCGAAGATCTTCTCCAGCTGCTCAAGCCAGTCCTCTGCCTCGGTCGGGTCCTCATCCCCCTTGAAGGAGGGGGGCTTCAGCTTCCGGAACTGTCCGAAAAGCTCAAAGTGGCACTGTAGGGGAGGTGCTGGTGAACCTCCAGGCGAAGGTGCCTCGTGTACAGAAGTGTCGGAGGAAGGTGGGGGCGGCAGGGGCCCATCCCCTCCCTCGTGTCCAGCGCCGCGTCTGTCGCGTGGTCCCACAGAGGACTCCCCCTCTGCAACCCCAGGAGGAGGTGCTCGGGGCGGTGGGTGGAGCTCCTCTCGTACAATATCCCATATCAGTCTGGCGAGGTCCTGGGCTTGGACGCCAGGGAGTGGTGGCTGGTCCACCGAGACGTCAACGACAGCACGTCCACCTCGCCGACCTCGCCCTCGGCCGCGCCCGCGGCCAGTCTCGCCAGTCCCGCGACGAGGCATCTCCTGCAAGGAGACGCGAAACAAAACGGAAACGTCAAAACAAACGGTACCTAACAAGACTTCTAAGAGCTCATGTCAAGAGATATGTTGTGGTGGCTACTCTAGCTATAAACATGTGAATTGGTTATTTTTCAGTCAGTTGATTCACTTCTCGGGACGACCTTGCTCTGATACCATCTTGTAACGACCCGGTTCCCGAGTCCCTACGAGACACGAGAACCGGACCGACTCGACTAATCCCAAGACCTAGTCGTCCAACGAGGAAGTAACCAAAAGACAGTAAAATAAACCACATTCAGCATGAATATAACTAACAGTAAGAAAGTACAGTAGTAAGGAAAGAAACTACTACAGTAGGTACCACCACAACAGTAAAACAGCATTTATCATATAACAAGAACTGCAGGTAAAGAAGGTACAGCGGAAACAAAAACTACTCACTAGAACAGAAACAAAAAGGGGTACAAAAGCTGTGGTAACTCTACTGGACCCTACTCGGCCCAGCGTCCTCTGCAGCCGCCGACCCTGGCTGCTCAACACCTGGTCCTGAAAAAGGTAACAAGTGTAACACGTCAGCAAAACGCTGAGTAGAGTGGTAAACTAACTAAAGGCAACAGTAGAGTGTACAGTAGCTGTTATGTTCTATTACTTCCTTTATTCACATCTTTCAATTTTTCTCACTATTTCATTTATTTCTCAGATCCTTTACTTGATCTCGAATGTCCTCGTGGGAACGATCTTGATTGCAGTATTTTCCAAAAGTAGAAGTAGCACGTGGTGCTCTCCTGGCCGGGAGAGTCCCCCGTGGTGATCCTACCCTCAGTCAACCACCCCAAGGTCACTGACAGACGTAACGGTGACTACGGCACGCGCGATAAACGCACAGGTAGCTAGCCCGCACTGGCACACGGTCAGTCGTTTCCGTTAACGGGTGCGCCGAAAGCACAGCACGGAACCAGGGCAGAGCCCTCTCAGTAACAGGGGTCCAACCCCTCCACAGTAACCAAACCGGGGCCTTGCCCCTCCACAATCCGCGCACCCTCGCCTGACTACCCTGGTTTGCCCTAGTGGGCCTAACAAGTCGGTGAAGGAGGCTAGCAGAACCCCGGGGCCCGTGGGGTAGCTAGTACTCTCCTAACACTACTAGCTCTCCTCGGTACTACGTACACGAGGGCCAACAAGTCGGTACAGAGCGGCCAATCCTAACCCCGGGTCCCTGGGGCGGCTGGCCCCACTCTGCACTAAACAGGTACAGGTACTTCCCTTGGTACTGCGTACCCAAGAGACAGTACAAACTACATCTCAGTTCCATCCCTCAGTACGGTCAGTCGACAAGAAGGAAGAAGAAAGCGGAAACTCACCTTTCAGACGTCTGTATGATCTTACAGACGTCGACCTTGCCGTCTGGATATCAATCAAGACGTCTGATTCTGGAAATTTTTCCAGAATCAGAACCCTGATCGGCCCCCGCTCGCGACGCCGCCCGCGTCGCACCTCGCGCGTCTGCTGCTCAGCCCGCAGCAGGTCCCTCTCCGCATCGCTCCGCGCCCCCTGCGCCCTCCGCCGGCCGGCCAAGCCGCTCCGGCGAGCTCGCCCTCACGGCAGAGCCCTACCCTCGCACGCCGCACCTCCTCCGCGCTCACTGCGGCTGCCGCTGCCGCTACGCCCTCGCGTCCGCTCGCTCTCGCGCACAGGCAGGAGAAGGAGGAAGAAGACGGTGGAGACGGGAGGGGAGGCGCGCCCTTTTAAGGCCGCGCGAGGAGGAGAGAGAAGGCGGTCGCAGCCGCCTGCAGCCGCAGAGAAAGAGGGGAGAATCGCAGGTCTGCGCGCACAGGCGCGCAGACGAATCTCCCGTGCGAACGTAACTATTCTCCAGACGTCTGTAAACTATCCCGGACATCTGGTCAGACGTCTGGATGTGATCCCGGACGTCTGGTCAGACGTCTGGATGTGATCCCAGACGTCTGGTCCGACGTCTGGGCCACCTCCCAGACGTCTTAAAAGGCGTCTGGGGCACGCGCTCGTTACAGTATGGCAGCAGAGTGACGAGGAGGAGGAGGAGAGTTCGCTGGAAGCTAGGGCACTCTGATCGGAGAGAGGGGAGACGAAATAGAGGGTTTTTCTATGCCGGAAGTAGCTTGCCTTGGACGGAAGCCCTTGTTGCTCCTTATAAAGGCGTTGACGAGGAGAGAGGCCCAAGGGAAAGACGTGTAGCGCACGTCGGAGATGGCTGGAGAAGGAGACCCATGCCTTTCGTGCATTCGCATGAGAGGCATGGGTGGTTGCAGGACACAGGGGAGGGTCCCTGCGACAGAGGACGACGCAGGGAACCTTCCGTTCGTTCCTGAGAACGGGCACCATGCCCTGCGTGGCACCATCCTCCGCGTAAGGTCGTCGGAGGTATGGCACTGCTCAGAATGGCAGGGAGGACCGTTCTGCAAAGAACGAGGAGAAAGATAGGGGGCAAAGTGTAAGGGTTTCAAAAGATAAGGGTCAAAAAGTAATTCAGGAGGATAAATTTGTAAAGTCGGTCAAGATGGTCTTTTATTAAGCCCAAATTTTTATACCAGCCTAATTTAAACCTAAGGATTTTAATGGTAAAATTTGATTTTAGGTTGGACCATGTTTGATCGGTCAATTTACGTAAAAATCCAAATTAGGTCATAAATTGGGCATGGTTCTTATTTTAGGTCAAAATAGGTTGCAAATGCCAAATTGAAGTTTATAAACCTAGGGAATATTTTTCCATGAATTTTAGAGGATTTAGTTGATTTTTATCCTGCCTCGAACCTCGTGAATTAAAGTGGATTTGTTTTAGGATTACAGAATGTCATTTAATTCTTAGAAGTTGCTATAACCCTTTTCAGATCAGATCATCTCACTTTCCTTCTTATTAAGCTCATTTGACCTGTGTTTAGACCCTTAATTACCCTGTTTGCGCACTGCATTGGTAAAATTACAGTTTTACCCCTTATGATTTGTCTTATTCTTTAATTCAGAATTCTCTGAGTTAAGCTTCTCTTTAGGTTTTGTAGAAGCTTCTTCACACTTATTTAGATTAAATTGTGCTAGTTAGGGTTCATGATGAGGCTTTCATCAACTAACAAGCATAGTCAGGTGATATCCCCTCCTCTTGCTTATTATATTTTGATTTTCATGCATACATTTCAATGAGAACATTGTAATGAATAGGCATGAGGGGGTGGACATTGCATGTCTTATTTTTATGTCAAAAAAAAATTGCATTTAGGCTTAAAGAATTTTTATTAAGGTTTTATTATGTATTTATTCTTAAGTTGATTCCTGAGTTTAGAATCCAATACAATTTCACACTTACATGTAAAATTTGCAATGGATCCTCTATGATAACTAATAAACATCTTTAGTTTGTCGAAAAGAAGCAATGCTTTTTCTCATAAACCCTTGGATAATAATTAGGGAGTCAGGCAAATTATCTTCTAACAGATCCACCAAACAAGTGTGAGGTGAGAGTAGAAAGTCTACTAGTGTTCTAAGGCTAATATGAGGAATCTTAAACTCTGGAGAAATAAGGTAATGATACTCGAAGTTAGGCAAAATTTTTCTCTCGATTTCTGCATACAAGTTCTTAGTGCGAATCTTTTGAGAGCCACCAAATAAGGTAAATACGCAGAGAGCGGGTTTCGATAAAATTAGGATTGAGGTGGATGGTTAAGACTGTCTTTTACGGAATCTTCGGCTGAAGGAGGGTATTAATGTCAAGGTTAAAAATACATTGTCCTATCCATTTCCTTTCCGGTGCCGAGAATAGGTACTTCCATCAGATAAACCACCCGATATCCTCTTGAACACCCATAATCCTGAATAATGCCTCGTAAATAAAAGTTCGTATATCATACTGCATTAAGTAGATAGTTGGATGCGAAAAAAAAAGAGAAAAAGAAAAAGAGAGAGAGAAAAGAAACAAATATATATAGAAAAAAATTTAGAAAGAAAGAAAAAACAGAAAAGAAAAAAGAGTTTATAAGTGTTTTTAGAATTTATTTCAAATGTTATGAGGCAACAACACCTACCACCTTCACGATCCACCAAATACAACCTTGACCTACTTTTCTGTATTTTTGGCCACTTGAATACGGGTTAAGGAATTCTAACTTAGTCTTAGAGTTATCAGAACCTAATCAAAGTGTTAATGTTAGGAGAGACCACCAAATATACTGATAAAATATGGTGAGATTGTGAGCTCAAAAAGAAAGAAAAAAAAAGAAAAAGAAAGAAAGAGAGAGAATGAGTACAAAGGAACTAAAGAGAGAATAGTTTCTCGCCTCTCTCTGAGTTGAATTATTTCATAATATGGAAATCTAGGTTCTAAAGTACTAGTCTACATGTAGCACCAGATGAGTGTGAGCTACCAAATACAAATCTACTTGACTTAGAAATCTTCTACTTAAGCCAAAAGTCAGGGTTGAATATACAGATTACTTTATAACCTCGAGGGAAGAAGTTTGTCTATCCCAATAGATTTTTACTGAGGGTCAAGTATGAGCTTTAGATGAGGATTGGATTTCACTTGGATTTGTTGCATAGGCTACAACATAACATAATCATGATTATCTAGATTACTAAAGCTTCGGATGAAAACAAAAGATATAAACCTCTAGTCAAACTCTTGATCAAAATTAGTCATATAGGACCATTTTACATTTAGTCTTGCATTTTCTAGTGACTAACAAGATTTAGGCATGGGGGTGTGATTGCACAGCAATCATGCAACCTAAATCACCTGAATTAAGTTAGATTTTAGCATAACTTAGGAATAATGCATTCATAGGTATCGTAATTTGCATAATAGCTAGTTTATTTGTCATATAGATAATATCGTCATTTTATGACTGTAACGAACGCGTGCCCCAGATGTCTTTTAAGACGTCTAGGAGGTGGCCCAGACGTCGGACCAGACGTCTGGGATCGTTTCCAGACGTCTGGAAATCCGTTATCTTCCACACGCTCGGGTCGTCTGCGCGCCTGAGCGCGTAGGCCCGCATATTCGTTTATTCCCTGCGGCTGCAGATGCCCTGCCGCATCCTCTCTCCTCCTCGCACGACCTTAAAAGGCCACGCCTCCCCTCACTTCCGTCACCACCATCTCCTCCCTCTTCTCCTTCAGCCAGTGAGCGTGAGGGTGGCAGCGGCGGCCGCAGTGAGCGTGGAGGAGGTGTTGCGTGCCAGAGTGGAGCTCTGCCGTGAGAGCGAGCTTGCTGGGGCTGCTAGGGCCGGCCGGCGGAGGGCGCAGGGGGCGCGGAGCGACGCGGAGGGGGGACTGCTGCGGTCTGAGCAGCAGGCGCGCGAGGTGCGACGCGGCCGGCGTCGCGAGCGGAGGCCGAGTGGCGCCCTGATTCTGGAAAAATTTCCAGAATCAGACGTCTGGGTTGATAGCCAGACGGCGAGGGCGACGTCTGGAAGACCATCCAGACGTCTGAAAGGTGAGTTTTCCGTCTCCTTCTTCCTTCCTGTCGACTGATCGTACTGAGGGAGGGAGATGGGTGTGCGTAGGCTCGGTGATTCGCCATCCATCATGAATCAGACGTCTGGCAGTAGTACCAGACGGCGGAAGCGACCTCCAGACGTCCGGGGTGACCATCGGACGTCTGGGAGCTAGGCCAGATGTCCCCGCAGACTTCTGGACGTCTGGGAAACCACGTTGAACAAGGTAATTCTCTGATCCACTTTTTAAGACGTCTGGAAGAAGTTCCAAACGTCTGATTTTGCACAGTGTCGTCGTTTTTGACCCGTTTAGGGCCCGTTCGGGTTCCATTTTCCGCGATTTGAGTTGCGTTCTTCTCAGAATTAATTCCTCTACCCGTCTACAGTAGCTATACACTGTTTTGAGACACTCCTTGTGTTTGATCCTTGTGATAGGACCCCGTTCTATTGCAGGCTCGGGGGTCGCGGAGGCAAGCAGGATTCCCGACCACGCCTCCATTTCTCCCGTTGTACCTGGTAGAGTGGCTTTAAGTTATTAATAAAATCTGTTAAATTATGGAATCATAAATAGAACCTAGGACATTGCATGAATCCTAGGAATGAGAAATAGATGGAATGATAGCTCCTAGGTGTTGCATGAATCCTAGGGCTGGAAAACTAGATTGTACGATAGATCCTAGGATATGGCATGAATCCTAGGATGGGAAAACTAGTGGAATGTATAATACTGCAGTCTTGGAAAATGGAAAGAGATATAAAGCTGCCTGTAATTTGAATTAACAGCTGCCTGTTGTGAATAAATAACGTGGTTGAGAACATGGATTGTAAGAATGTGAAACTGGAAAGTGAAACCTGGATGTTTGAGTAAAAAGGATGGAACCCTACGGGGAAGTAGGAGTAGAACTCATGGAAAGTGAATGGAATAGTATTGGGGAAGTGATCTGGCCCTTGAGTACGGAGTACCAAGGAGAGCGACTGTCCCCCTGTTTAGTGCAGAGCGGAGCCAGCCGCCCCAGGGACCCGGGGTTAGGACTGGCCACTCTGTACCGTCTTGCTGGCCCTTGCGTACGTAGTACCGAGGAGAGCTACTAGTGTAGGGAGGTACTAGCTATCCCACGGGCCCCGGGGTTCTGCTAGCCTCCCACACCGACTTGTTAGGCCCGCTGGGGCAAACCAGGGTAGTCAGGCGAGGGTGCGCGGACTGTGGAGGGGCAAGGCCCCGGTTTTGTTACTGTGGAGGGGTTGGACCCCTGTTACTAAGAGGGCTCTGCCATGGACTGGTTCCGTGCTGTGCTTTGGGCGCACCCGTTAACGGAAACGACTGACCGCGTGCCAGTACGGGTTAGTTACCTGTGCGTTTATCGCGCGTGCCGTAGTCACCTTTACGTCTGTCAGTGACCTTGGGGTGGTTGACTGAGGGTAGGATCACCACGGGGGACTCTCCCGGCCAGGAGAGCACCACGTGCTACTTCTACTTTTTTGAAAAGACTGCAATCAAGATTGTTCCCACGAGGAACATTCGAGATCAAGAAAACGATCTGGGGAATAAATGAAATAGTGAGACAATTGAAAGATGTGAATAAAGAAAGTAATCGAAAATAACGGCTACTGTACACTCTACTGCTGTCTTTAGTTTAGTTGCCACTCTACTCAGCGTTTTGCTGACGTGTTACACTCGTTACCTTTTTCAGGACCAGGTGTTGAGCAGCCAGGGTCAGCGGCTGCAGAGGACGCTGGGCCGAGTAGGGTCCAGTAGAGTTACCACTGTCTCTTGTACCTCTTTTTGTTACGTTGTAGTGAGTAGTTCTTGTTTCCGCTGTACTTTCTTTACCTACAGTTCAAATTATATTATGAATGTTGTTCTACTGTTGTGGTGGTACATACTGTGGTAGTTTCTTTCCTTACTGCTGTACTTTCTTACTGTTAGTTATATTCATGCTGAATGTGGTTTATTTTACTGCTCTTTTGGTTACTTCCTCGTTGGATGACTAGGTCTTGGGATTAGTTGAGTCGGTTCGGTTCTCGTGTCTCGTAGGGACTCGGGAACCGGGTTGTTACAATGACCTAAAAGAGAGATGATTTTAATCGCAGATGGTTCGAAGCCACAAATGTCAGATCAGACCTGACAAATCTGATCAGAACGATGATGGGAATCCAATGCTTCCGAAATCATCTCGATCAGACAACCAGGGCATCTTGTGTAGTCCATAAAAGAATGGAGATCATAAAGCTAAAGGGCAAGGATCCAAGTCTTTGATGAAAGATCCGATCGCACGGATGGATCCGGATTAACGATCTCGGTCCAACAACGCAAAAATCCTCTCAATCAGAGCTCTACATCACCAGAAACAAAGAAAGGAAGATGGACGACCACGATGACGTCACGTGACGCCACCACAACTGCCCCCTCATCACGCCCCATCTGTGAAGGCTGTTCCATCGCGCGCTGTGAGCCGTTGTATCGTCATCCAATGGCCACAAAGCGGCCACGTCGTCGGCCACCCCTATGCCATCAAGGAAGAAGATCAGCTGTTGGATCTTCATCCAACGGCTGATAGTGGCTGTGCATGATTTGGAAACAGAACACAAGAGAGGGCCTGGCGCAACGGTTAGTGCCTTCGCCCTTAAGCAAACGATGTGGGTTCGAAACCACCTGAGCACGAAATCGGGAAAGTGTTGAGCAAGCGTGCGATTGGCTGTTGGATCAGCATCAGAGGGCGGAGGAGCGAAAGCGTGGTTCGATCTGAGCGCTCGGCGGCTGCACGCGCGCATCCATGTGCAAACTCACGCGTTTCCTTTGTCGTGAAGGAGATGCGAGCACGAGTTAAGCCATCTGATCTGAAGTTAAGGCATGAGATTTAAGCATGCGGGTGCTCGCGAAGAGAGAAGAGCGGTTGGGCGCGTGTGAGGAGCAAGTGGGAGCGTTTGATGGCGATCTAAAGGTCGAGAAGCTGCCATGTGTCAAGCCCAAGTTGAATCCGAGCATTTTAGGCGCAAATGAAGGTGTTTTGAGACGTGATTTGGTTCATTGATCTCTCGATCAACGAATCTGATCGACCAAGGGTTGGTACACGAGATAGAGGGCCAAAATGTCCTTTTTGCCCTCCATAAAAACTATAAAAGAAGGCCAAAGCCCCCCTTGGATCATGAACTAATTAGCATCTTCCAAAGCTCTTCTTCCTTCTTCTTTGGGATTCTCCGTCCCTCTGCAACTCTGCTCCGACCTTCGTCCTAACGCTCTAGATCTGAGGTGCTGTTGCACTTTGCACAAGCATCCCACAAGCGGCGTCGTCTCTTTGCCACTTTATATATCTCTCTCTCTTTCTCTATCTATTTGCTCTCTCTTTCTATTTAGCATAACACTTTCTACTTTGAAAAACTGTTTCTGAATACAATACAATTCTGATTATATATCTGGTTCTCATACATATATACATATATAAATATCTGTTTAGAGCAAGTTCTATTGAAAAGCTTCTACATAAATTGTGATTGCTTCCCTGTAAGCGACTCGATACTCACTGATTTTTATAAATTTATTTATTGATGTATTTTCGCGCTATATTACAACTAAATAATATTTTAAAATGTGATTTACATGTTGAACATGCATCAATTTGGAGCCACGATGATCATGTAATGACATCGACATCGAAGGTATCGTACCAATGTTTGACTTTGTTCTTTATAGGGAATAGGAACAAATTTCTCATTAAGTCCTCACTAGAAAATCCTTGTATCTTTCACAATCAAACATACCACGGAAAATTTGTAAAGGTACTTATGTGGGTCTTCATGATTCCTATCATAAAAGGATGGCATAACTGTATGGTGCCACTCCCGATATCGTATGGTTGAATGTTCCCTTGAGGTTTGTGAACATGATTCGCAAGGTAGTCATTAGGTAGGAAGTATTCCTTTAGTGCCCACTATGGTTGCCCAGAGTTGCTTGGGTATTTCTCTTCACTGGCTTGAACTTGTATCAACAAATGCTTAGGATTGTGTGCAAACTCTAACCTAGGTTTAGTAACCTATTCCCTAGGATACACTAGTGAAACGATCAGGCATCAAACAAAACATGAATTATTTTTTGGGGTTTTTTATTTTTGATTTTTTTTCCTTTTTAGTTATAGTGACCAAATAATTAAAAAAATAATTTCCATCGCCAAGGATAACTTACAGGATGCCTAAAATGACTCTAAGACTACCAAAATCAAATATCCCTCGACTTGAACCTGCTCACCACTAAATCAAGGCCAAGTAAGGTATATGTACCAAAGGGTTCCGTAAGGACATTGCCCTTCTCGGTGTCCTTTAAACTCCTTTACCTAGTTCAAGGAAATTTTGGTAAGACAAATTTGTTGACCTCCATGATTTCTTTTCTTGACGGGTTATGTAGTACACATGCAAGCTGAACCAAGTGTGCAAATCATGATAAAATGTGCAAACATGGTTCGTTTTGATCAGTAAAAGTGCAAAATTGAGACAACAGTCAAATATCAATAATTAAGGGGATTGATGTACATGAATGTATACCTGGTCCATTGTGTCAAGTATATAATGTCAAGCCAACACACTGTTCTTGGTCCTACTTGATGATAAATTCCCTCTCCCACACATTCCTTGGGTTCTTGTGTTTGTCCCACTTGATCATATGTTCCATTTACTCAATAGCAAGAACTCCTAAAAAGTTACAGAGCCAGATCATACAGTTTGAGGACAATCGAGTATCCTACGCAGTAGATTGATGTTCATGTAAGTAACTTTGTTGCAAGATCTTGAAAGCAAAGGTTTCCCGCTAGGTCTAATTTGGGTGCCATTTCTCTTGAATACTCAAGTCAAAGAGGCAGATTGACCCGAGTTCCTCAAATGGAATTGAACTTTCATCTCAGTAACATCATGCAACCACAGGGACCAATGAGAATGGTGGGAACTTCAAGTGCATTGTAAGTTCAACGTGGGTGTTTGGATGATTCAGCCCTTTATTGACGCTCAAGGCACCAACCACGCCAACAATTATTGAGCAAGCATATGAATATCTATACCCATCTGATGTGCTACAGGCTGCACCTATGGGTCCTATTTGGTATAATTTTTAATTTTAAGATTGGATAAATTTTAAGAAATCTTATAATAGGGATAAGTGGGAGGTTAAGAAAAATGACAGCGGATTTGGATGTAATAAAATATTGTGTATGATTTTTTAATTTTAGAGTATGTTTTGTAGTTATTAATAATCATCGGTGATGTAACATAATTTTTATGATATTTTAATTAAAAGAGTGTTGCTGTAAAATATGTGTGAGATATTTTATCCATTTGATCAAGTAATGGAAAAATTGCAAGTACAATGGAATATATATGGTAAATTATTTTACTAGTGAAATTCCTATTACCACCGGAATGGATTCCGGAATATCATGTAATGTAATTCGGGCGGAGTAACAGTACCAGTGAAATTTCTATTACCACTGGAATGGATTTCGGAATAGCATGTAAATGTAGCTTGGGTGGAGTAATGTAACGGAGAAATTGCAATTA
Source organism: Thalassia testudinum (assembly GCA_037157565.1). Lineage (NCBI taxonomy): Eukaryota > Viridiplantae > Streptophyta > Magnoliopsida > Alismatales > Hydrocharitaceae > Thalassia > Thalassia testudinum. The sequence continues at coordinate 64,911,601 of JAZHRO010000040.1, forward strand.
CTTTCCAATTGACTGTAAATTATTTTAATGTCACTGTATCTGACGAATGTTTTGCGAAACTTATAATTACTACTCAATGTTTGATATAAGTAATTTTCATATGATATAGTCGGGGTTAGTTATGGGGCTAATTGCAATAATCATGCGGTGGGTATTGAAATTTAGGATATTTTGTTTCTGATGGGATAACGTATAGGGAATTTTTTTTTTTTTTAAAGAAAATAGGAGTAATTTTATTCATCTTCAGCTCCCTGGAGGCGATAGAAATAGAGGGGGGGGGGGGGGGGGGGGAGGGGGGAGATTAAATCAAAACCTACCTCATACAAAGAAAAGAAGATCATGACTTGTGGCTTAGTACAAAGGTAACAAAAAAGAATAGGAGGCTACAAGTGAATCAAGTACAGCATCTGAATGCTATCCAATTTGATAATGCCTCTGATAATGGGGGGGAGCTGTTCCAAGCAAGAGAAATAGTGCTAGTTGCCATCGTCGAGATCTATAATCCTAAAAGCAGCTTCATTGACTGGAGGGTGAACGAAGGAGGAGTGGATCCTGGAGGAGCGGCCACAAAGAGAAGCAAAAATCTTTTTGACCTACCACGCAACCTGAAGCTTACTAGATCACCAATAATAGAGAGAGATCGAATCCATCTCCACCTAAAAAGAGTTATTAGAGAAGCAGGGAATGGCATGGATGATGGCTTTAATGAAAGCAGCCTCTACAGAAATACCAGGAAGACTAGAGCAGGACGGACCCAACTAAGGGGGGGAGAAGAGGGACGACAAGATTTGAGTCAATTAGTCATTTGAAGATTTCTCTAGTGCTTATCAAGTTGAATATGGAACATAGCAAGGTTGAAGACATCATGTTTCAAAGCATTTCGGATCCACCAGACATTAAACTAGATGAAACAAATCATACCCTGGATAGTCTTAGAGCTACAGATATTGGGGGAGTGCGAGATGATGTTGAGGAAGAGGGAAGGATGAATGGCATCCCAAAAATTCTGCTTAAAGGTCCAGATTGAGATGTCACGAACCAAGTGACTCTCCGAGAAAAGATGAGGGAGAGTTTCAGGCATAGGATTAGAGGGACAACAAAGACATTTAGAGGCAATAGGGATCCCTAATTTGATGATGTTATTATCGGTGGGGAGCTTGCCTTTAAGAAGCCTCCAAACAAAAAGGGAAATTCTGAGAGGCATGTGGAGATTCCAAAGAGGCACAACAGACTAGCCCTTCTGGGAGGAGCGAAACTGCAGCTGATAAGTCGACGGGACTGAAAAGATTCCGAAAGGAGCTGAAGTCCAAAACGACAAGTCCTTAAGATCGTATAAATGGAGGGAAGAGAACTCAGCAAGCAGATTTGGGGGAGTAGTAGAGTAGAAAGGCGCACTGGAGAGTAGAGGAAGTGCTCTACAAATGAAAATGCAAGAGGGAGAAGATCCTTCAGGGAGGAGAGAGTGGAGGCGAGAGTCTCCAATCCATAAATCAAACCAGAAGTCAATGGAACCCTCATGGACCTCCTAGAGAATGTAGAGCCTCAGTTCCCAAGGAGCTTGGAAAAGCAGGCGAGAGCGCAGAGGGAGAGAAGATTTAGAGGAGGAATGACCAAGCAAAAGATCCCTCAAAAAAGAGTGGTGAGTGTAGTCACCAAAGAAGATATTCCAAGCTCACTTCATTCTCAAGGCCTCAAGGAAAAAATTTAAGTCAAGAATACTGAGTCCCCTATATTGAAGGGTATGATCTATAGAGGACCAAGAAACCCAATGGAGGTGAGAGCCTAAATCAGAGGGGCCCTAGAAGAAGCCAGTAAACAGGGCTTAGAGTTTATGAATGACAGATTTGGGGACCTCGATGGCAGAGAGAGTATGAATAGTGATAGAGATCAAGGCATGTTTGATAAGAAGTCTGGCAGCAGAAGAAAGGAGATGAGAATTCCAACTAGCAAGTTTGGATCTAATCTTATCCACAATGGGATTAAAATGAGAAATCTTGGACCTGCTAGAGAAGATGAGACAACCAAGATAATTAAAAGGGAAGGAGTCCAGATTAAAGCCTGAGATAGAGAGAATGTGGTCTCTATGGGAAGGGAGGGAAATGCCTGCCCAGAAAGCAAAAGCTTTTAGGGAGATTGACATATTGTCCCATAAAAGATTGAAAATCTCTAACGAAGGGAGCCAAGTTTCGGATAGAAGAGATGCTACCATTAGTGAAGATGATGATATCGTCAGCGTAAAGAAGGGCAGTGGCGGTGGAGACACCTCTTTTAACCGAGAAGGGGCAAATTTTACCAAAATAGGTGAGCTCCTTGATCCCACGAATAAAAGGTTCCATGAAGATATCAAAGAGGAAAGGAGAGATAGGGTCACCTTGCCTAAGACCACGAGTGATAGGGAAAAATTTTGAAGAACTCCCATCCACGAGAACCGAGGAGCCTTCATGTTGCACGAAGGCTCTAATAAGAGAAATATTATCGGAAGAGAAGCCAAAGAGATGGAAAACCTTAAAGAGGATGCTCCATTCAACTCGATCGAAAGCTTTCTCCAAATCAAGCTGGAGAATGATATTGGAGCCAAAATATTTCCGGTCAATACATTGGACAAGCTCAAAAGTAGATGCAATATGATCATAGATAGGCTTGCCTTTGATGAAGCTGATCTGCTCCGGGGAAATGATTTTGGGAAGAAGGCAGTAGAGACGATTTTCCAGAATCCTAGAAGCAATTTCGTAAAGGACATTACAGAAACTGATGGGATGATAATGAGAGAGGTCCGAGGCTGCAGGAGTTTTAGGGACAAGAGAGATTAAAGTGTTGTTGAAAGCCCTAGGAGCAGATCTAGAGAAGCAGGTGATAGCCTTAATAACATCCAGCTTGATAAGGTCCCAGAAGTGAGAGAAAAATTCATCATTAAAACCATCCGGACCCGAGGTCTTGTTCCTGGGCATGCTAGAAAGGGAGTCGAGGATTTCAGATTCCGAGGGAATGCCGCTAAGAGCCGTGCAAACCTCGGGAGAGAGAAGCAAGAGGATGGAATCAAGAAAGGAGTTAACATTAATGTTACCTTGAGACGTGAGCAAGTTCTTGAAATAATCATAGGAAAGAGAGGCTGCTCTATCCCAGGAACCATCCCCAATAGTAGAAGTAAGAGAAGATCTAGCACGTTTAGCAAAGCACTTTTTGATGGAGGTAAAAAAGAATTTGTTGCAACCCTCACCATGATTTAACTAATCAATTTTAGATTTCTGCATATAAAAGTCATTGAGCTTTACTAGGGCATTATCGAGGAGAAGAGAAGTATCATTGAGCTCAGCAGCAGTGGAAGGATCCCAATGAAGGGAGAGCCTAGAGTCTAACTCAGCATAGTGAGATTCAAGATCTTCAACCTTCTTGTGAATATTACCGAAAGTTGATCTATTCCAACTTTTAAGACTCCTCTTAAGGACATGAAGCTTAGAGTAAAGATTGGAAATAGGATCATGGCTAGAGAGATTAGAGGAGTGCCAAATGGCATCGACCAAGGAACGGAGACGACCATCCCTCAACCACATGTTCTCAAACTTGAAGGGCTTGGGATGAACCACCGGGGCGGCAGCTAAAGAGATAAGCATGGGAGCATGATCTGAATTGTGACAGAAAAGATAACGGCCAATGGGGACAAGAGCCATCTCAATATGATTAAGAAGGACTCGGTTTAGCTTTTGGTAAATCCTAGAGTGCCCAAGCCTACCATTACACTAGGACATTTGATTACCTCCTAAAGGAAGGTCAATAAAAGCAACAGTATTAATGAAGTGGTGAAAAGGGAGGGATTGAGAAGAAGAGAAAGGATGATCACCTCTCTTTTTGGAAGCAGAAAGGATGGAGTTGAAGTCTCCCCCAACGATCCAAGGGGAGGAAGAAAATAAGGAATAGATCGAGGAGAGGTGAGTCCAGAGATTGAGCCTAGTATCAGGATCATAGGAAGCGTAAAAGGTAGAGAGGGTGAGGGTATGGCCAAGAAATCTGCACTCAACCGTTAAATCTTGAGAGTAGGAGAATAAGGAGGAGATGGAAATAGGATCTTTCCGAAGGCACCAGATATTAGGACATTCAGGGGGAGAAAGGGCATGATCAAACTGAAGAGCTAATAAAGTACGGTCAATGTCAGAGGGGTTGGCGAAAGGTTCCAATAAAAAGATGACATGGAGATGATTAGATGAGATCAGAGCCTTTAAACGATTCAGGGTGGGGGTGTTGACAATGCCCTAGCAGCTCCAAAAAAGACAATTCATTGGGAAATAGATTGAGATTGGGATTTTGATTGACTTCTAGTAATCCTAGTTGGACCCGACAAAGATTGACCCCCACGGACTCCTCTTACCCTAGTTGAAGAGTGTGCCACATGTGCCAAATCTAGGTAGGTAATCGACGTGGGGATAGGAAGGTTTGGAAGATTAGGACATCTCGCTTTAGAAGAGGACAAACCACTGTAACCATCATTGCTCACTTCCTCGGTCCCACCTCCCTGAGGTAATTTTGTGATGGGGGGGGGGGGGGGGGGGGAGGCAGGATCAGGGGGAGGAGTGGGCCGAGGAAGGTAAATGCCCTAGGAAAGCTCACCATTTAGATTATTAGCAACAAAAACTTTAGAATCAAAATTTGTAGCTTTAGTTCCATCAGCAGAAATAGTCTGAAAATAAATGCCATCAGAAAAAACCCTCGCACCGGAGGATTTGCAAAACAACAAATTGCGAGGGTAAACTGAGGGAAGGTCAGGCGATCGAGAAAGCCACAGGAGAGGAGATCAAGTCTTCCCAATCCATTTCAGATGGGAGGAGGGCAACGAAGAAACATGAAAATCTAGCATGGAGGAAACATTCATCATAGCGTCATTCACCACAGAAGCATTGAAAGAAAAATCACCAGCATTAGCCACAACCTTTGGGACAATCACTAGAGGTTTAGAGATCACCTGAGCGGGGACCGAAGTCACCTGGGGAGATTCTTCCAGTACTTGGTTCTCCGGACCGGGTAGGCATTTGACACGGCGACGGTGACGACGACGGCAACGAAGTTTGAGGCCTTGGGGAGTCGAGGAGTCGAGGGCATTTCTGGATGTCTCTAGAGAGAGTCGAGATGGCAAAGTGGGAGGCTGAAGGGTGGGCATATCCGTGATAGGGGGAGGAGGCATAGAGTCCTCCGGAGGGTGAGCTACCACGACAGCTTCGGAGGGAGCGTCCTCGGAAGCATGCTACCTGGCATCCTGAAAGGGAGCTTCATAGGCATTAGAATCTAAACCCCCCTCCATAGAGGGGTTGCCAGATGGAACAACACGAGTAGAGCAATGTAAGAGAGAATGTCTAAACTGGGAGCAGCGAGAACAAAAGAGGGAAGCTTTTAATAGAACACCCTCTGCTTAACCTTGTAAGCACCATTTAGAATATAAACAAAATTTGACTTGGGGGAAAATCTATCAATCTCGACACAAACCCTTGGATAACCTGGACGAAAATCAGGAAGCCTGCGAAGATCGACAAAAATGGGGTTGGCAATATGATAATAATGGAGCATTTGGAATGGAATGGGGAAATAGTAACTACGTTATACGATGGGCGGGGGGAAGGAAGGAATTGGAATATTTTAAATATTACTAAAAGGTCAGTGGAAATTATTTTCACATGACCCATATGGAATAAGGTATCAGTGAAATTGCATATTGTACCCAGTGGTTAATGTAATTGTTATTAATTGTATCTCGATTGGAGCTATTTATTGCATAAATTGTAATTGCTACCCATTGGTTCAAGGAAATGCCTATCAAGTGACTCGGATGGGGTAAGGTATTAGAGAAATTTAAATTGGACGAAAATGGTAATTGAAATTTATGAGTATGTGAAACGATGGAGGTGGTCAGAAAATTGAAAGTAGTATGCAATGGTTACCTTAATTTCAATTACATGATACGGATGTAGTAACGATGGTGAAAAATATATTACATCTAGTTATCGAAGGAGATTTTGTTTCCATCCACACCCTCCCACCCGCCTGTCCCTCGTAAGGTAATTTTTTGCCCCGTTTGCTTCCCACGAATAAACCTTCGTTGAAAAAAAGGGGAAATTTGAGCGTACGTTATGGACCTTCCCCCAAATCCAATCCGAAGGTGAATATCGGGTTTTTTCAAGGAAAAATAAACGTCTGCAAATTTGTAACGTGCAATATAAATTAAATTTCCAGTAACAACTACCAACTGGAAATACATAAGTGCGAAACAAGGAAAAAAGGCACCACAGTCCGAATGTGAATATCGGGGTTGTACAACGGGAAATAAACGTCTGCAATTTCATAACATGCAACATAAAGTAATTTGCACGAACATGTACCAACTGATAATAGGTAAGTACGAAACAAAAAAAGAAGTCACCACTGTAACCAGGATAACACAATCCAAAGCAGGTATGTACGATAATGTTCTTGTAAATAAAGGAGGTTACTTCAGAATCATGCAGAGTAAACTACACTGTAGAAAGCAATGACCTGCAAGCCAACGATGTCGCTCCTCCACCTATTTTGGAAATACGATTGTTACTTCGTTGCAGAATAATTATATAGTTACAAATAATAGCTGCACCTGTTAAGGCACTTGATGGATCCACTGACTTTCGCTATTAACTGAGAGCAACATGCAAGCACACTCGTACGGAAGCCAGCCATCTTGACCTGCCAACTCCCTAACTAGGAGGTACGTATCACAATAATATCCTCAGCATTGGTATAACCATCTCATCGGAGTGAAATGGTTGTTTTGGTGTACGAATTCGGTGCACGTGATTTGCCAACTAATATGATTGAAGTGTCTGTCACTGCTGATACCATCACGTGAGAGGATGTAGTCCATCATCATGAATGTCGTTGTTGCTATGTTTGAATCCCAAGTAACATGAGATGGTAAGTTATTTAGCATTGTTTAATAATTTACTTTGATTGAAACGGAACGACGTATATAATGACTAGGTGAACATTTCGCGTATTTAGTATTGCATATGAAACAAAGATTTAAGTAAAACCAATTTCTGATTACTTTATTTGATAAAAATGGAGATACCCACGGCGGTAAAAACGTACGTTTACATCGTAAGCTATACGATTCGATACAATAGTGTAAAAGGTTGCTTTCGTACAACGCAGAGATTAACCCTATGACCTACGTTTGTCAAAGTATCAGGAATCATCATAAACTACTCTCCACGCAACCTCAGTTGGTATTTATTGAAAATCAATATTCGCGACGCGTTGCTTGTCATAGCACGTACTTCAATATAAGCATGGATTAAACCAAACCATGCAAAATAAATACGACGCACTGCCGAAAGCAACTGAAGAAATCATTAATATAGAAAGCAGGATGTGAAGGGGTGATTTGGTACATTTTTTTACGTTGGAGTAATGGTAGAAATTACGATCAGTTTAATGATCTCCTTTTATTTGTTATATAAGCAATGGTTGAAGCGTTAATATTTTGTTAAATATGTTATGTCTCATCTTAGAAATTATCTCGTCGGAGTGCGATAATATCTCTTGTGTGTTTTGGTTACTTGCTGTAGAGATCATATGTAGGAAAATATAAACTTGTTCCATTGTGGACATGTTAATGGTGGTTGCATGACAATTTCTTTCTTCAAAAAGTTGTATAAATGCTCGAAGAGTATTTCCATACATTCAAAACATGCGGTGCGGTCTCTCATTGCGTCCATCATTCCCTTATCCACACATGCCCTTTCACAGGAGCGGTGTGGAGAGGTTGGGATGAAGGCCTTTGCCAATACCATCCTTCGAATCGTATTCCTTAGAAGCCATCTGAAGAGTTCTAAAAGCCACATCTTCAAAAATATGATAAAGTTCAGGATTATTATTTCCATCAGTCATCACCTATGGATTGCACACAGTAATTTGTCATTAACGGTGTCATTATTATGGGTAGGATAGTGCACTTAATCACACGTGGCTGTTAATAGAAGCGGTGTCAATGCTATATACATGATGGATGGAAAAAATCATAGGCATAGGTAAAGTACAATGCCAGGTGCAAATGATTATATTTCGTACCCGTACTCAATACACCGGTCTAATACATATAGAGGAAATCGGAAAGATTAAAGATACATAAACCACTACAATAGTTTGATATGCTTTATTTCACCAAATGAAAAACACCATAGCACTTCGCATATTGGATGATGGTGAATACACCAGAGAGATGAAAGTACTAATCTACCAACTTAATTACCAAACTACCACATTGAACACCCAATCCCGAACTTAGCCACATGAAGAACATCCACCTCTCACAATTGCATACCCACCTAAAATGACCCTTCCCAAGGATCGTTTGGCGTTTCCGAAAATTTTAGGGGTTTTGTACAATTTTAACCCCCTAGGTTTTTATCGTGGGTATGTGAGGGAAGAAGAAAACTTGCGGGGGGTGCCCCCACAATTTTCCCATCCCCACTGTACTTCACCCCATTCCCCTACCCCACGCACACACACCCATCTCCACCGTATGCCACCCCATCCCTTACCTACGACACCCCTCCACGCCTCACACCATCCCTCCCCCTATGCCTTCCATCTCCATAAGAACCCCCCTCCTCCTCCATTTGCTTGCCACACAGCAAGCCGAGAGGAGAAGGAGAGGGAGAGCGAAGAGCGGAAGGAGCACGGAGGGGAAGGGTGCGTGCGAGAGAGGAGGGGGAAGCGGTAGGAGAAGCTGCTGTTGTGGGGGTCGCTACTGTTGTAGCAGACGTAGGGGAGAGAGAGAGCTCTCAAACGGTTCTGCGGAGTCATTTTTCCGCAGAATCAGACGTCTGTAGAGATCATCAGACATTTGTTCACACGTCAAGAGGTAATACTAGATGTCTAATAGCGTGCAATTTTCATTTATTTATTTTTTTGACAAGTCTGACCTTGCGTACGTATGTAAGGGGTTGGGGAGGCTCATCGGTGCGAGGACCGAGGTGGTTTCAGACGTTCGGGAGTGTCTCCAGACATCTGAAGACACCCTTAGACATCTGCAAGGAGTTCCAGATGTCTGAAAAAGGCGCCCCGAGCAAGGTGAGTCTCCGAGTTCGTTTAAGACATCTGGGACTCTTCCCAAACGTTTGATTTTGGTTAGGGTTGGTGTTTTTGGGCCCATTCAAGACCCAAACGGAGTCAGATTTTCACAAATGAAACGTCCTTGGTTTCCGTTCAAGTTTCTCTACGTAATGATATAGTGTCAATGTAGTTTTAAGCTCATTTGACCTGTCGGTCCATGTTACAGGTCTTTAGTTTGTAGAGTATACGGGACTTGCAAAGACGTTGGGAGCTACCGTATGTGCCCCCATTCCACCAGATTAACCTGGTAGAGTGATTCTCTTTAATCCCAGATTTAATAATTACATGCTTTAGAATTATTTGATTGAACCCTAGGTTGTGAGATGAATCCTAGGGTTGAAAGAGAAAAATGCATGCTTCTTTAGGAATATTCGATTGAACCATAGGTTGTAAAATGAACATTGATGAGAACCTCATCATAAACCCTAACTAGCACAATTTAACCCTGATATGTGAGAAAAAGCTCCTACATGACCCAAAGAAAGGCTTAACTCAGAGAATTCTGAGTTTAAGAATAAAATAAATCATAAGGGGTAAAACTTCAATTTCACCAACGCAGTTTGCAAACAAGGTAATTAAGGATCCAAACACAGGTCAAACATGCTTAACAAGAAAGAAAGTGGGATGATCTGATCTAAATAAGGGTTATTGCAACTTCCAGGAATTAAGTGACATTTTGTAACCCTAAAACAAACCCACTTCAATTCATGAGGTTCGAGGTAGGATAAAAATCAACTAAACCCTCTAAAATTCATAGAAAAATATTATCTAGGGTTTAGAACCTTCAATTTGGCCTTAGAAACCTATTTTGACCTAAAAAGAGAACCATGCCCAATTAATAACTTAATTTCGATTTTTACGTAAATTGGCTGGTCAAACATGGTCCAACCTAGAAGTAAAATTCACCATTAAAATCCTTAGATTCAAATTGGTCTTGTATAAAAACTTGAGCCTAAGAAGAGACCTCCTTGACCGACTTTACAATTTGGTCCTCTTCATTTACTTTTTGACCCTTATCTTTTGAAACCCTTGCATTTAGGCCCCCATCTTTTCATCGTTATTTGCATAACGGTCCTCCCTGCAAACTCTGTGCAGCACCATGCTCCGGCGACCTTGCGCGGAACATAGCGCCGCGTAGAGAAGGGTTACCGCCGTGTAAGGTAGAAGCGGGGTTCCCTGCGACGTCCTCTGTCACAAGGACCCACCCATGCCCTCTGCCGACCACCATACCTTCCGTGCGAATGCACGGAAGGTATGGGTGTCATCTCCGGCCTCACTCCGGCGAGGCTGGCACGTCGCCAGCCCGCTCCTCCCTCTGTGCCAACCCCTTTATAAGGATCGGCACCCCCTGCTGGCTCCTTCAAGCTCTTCTTTGACGGAGAACCCCCCCTTTTCATCCCTTCCTCCTCTGTCAGAAGGCCCGAAGCTTCCGGCGACTTCCTCCTCTTCCTCCTTGTCGCTCTACTGCCCTACCTGCAGCAGGGTTTGCCTTGCTCCCTCGTCCGCACCGGGCTGTACCCGCCGGCGCCCTCCGCCTGCTTCCTCGTTGCCGCACTCCTCCTCCAGGGCTCCTTCTACCCCAGCTCCGGTAGGTACGAACCGGCTGCTCCGCCCTCCCCCTTCGTCTAATACTTAGGTAAACAACTTCCTCTCCATTTCCCTTACATTTTCCCTCTCTTAATTTACCTTTTTACTCCACCGCACGCGACTTCCACTTCCACCTGCTCCATCTCCGAGCACCTCCTCCGGCGAGTCCATCCCACCTCCACAGACCTCCTCACCCCTCGCCGACTACCCTAGAAGCTTCCCCTTACTCCACTCAACTGATCCCCCCTCCCCATTCACTGCCAACCACCGCCCGACCACCCCCCGAACAAACCCATCGTCTCGCACATAGTCCGACCTAGGGCTACCTCCACACGCGCCCTCGTGCCTCTACAACACTCGCACTGCATTCGCCGCACTCCGGCGAAGCTCCCTGCATGTTCTGACTGGGCCAAGAGGCCGTATTTCTGCTTTCAGGTCGGAGTCCCTTCGCTACCATTACTGAGCTGCTGCAGCTCCTCCACCTGCAGCTGCAGACGCTTTCTAGCCCAGGTGCACACCCCAAGTCGCACGGTTTACCTCTGCGAAGGCACCCAGGCCTGCAGGTGGGGTGAAGGCGTCGCGAGCTGCTGCAATTGCCTGCGGTTTCCTCAGCTGCAGGCGCTAATTTGGGAGGTGGGACTTTAGTCCCACCTTGGAAGTGCATGGCCAAGCGCCCGTACTTAAATTGGAAAAGTGTCTAAGGCTATTCGCCTTCAAACACATGGGTCAAGTCCCTCTCCTGCATGCTGCACGCCACGCGCTCGCTCGCCCTCGCCCGCGCTCACGCCTCGCCGGTCTGGGCAGGATCCGATTACCCAAACTACGCACTCCTTGCCCACCACCGCACGCCGGTTGGCCTGGTCCCAGGCGCGATACCTGCACCCGATTACCTGGCTCTGGGAGAGCGATCCTAAGAGAGAAATTTGAGAAAGAGAGAGACGCGGGGAAGGGTAGGGGTAGGTTTTTCTCTAACTATTGTGTGAGCGTGCAGGAACAAAAGGATAAGAAGGAATGAAGGAAAGAAGAAGAAGGGAAGCGGCCGAAGCCTTAGCCGCTCAGGGCAGCTGAAGAAGAAGAAACGAAGGAGAGAAATAGAAGAAGAAGGAAGGAAGGTATTGTAGCAAACCTATGGTTAAGTCGTCTGACCACTGCATCAGACGACGGAAGGGCAGTGGCTAGAACAGAAAGAAGAGAAAAGAAGAGGAGCTGTAAGGGAAGAAAAGAAAGAAGGAAGCAGAGAAGAAAAAGAAGAAAAGAGAAAGAAGAAAGAAGATTGAAGCCGCAAGCAAGGAAAGAAAGAAAAAGAAGAAAAGAAGAAGAAAGAAGAAGAAGGCTGAAGAAGAAGAAGTCAGAGAAGAAGAAGAAAATTACCATAGCTGCAGAAGAAGAAAAGAAAAGAAAGAAGAAGAAAGGAAGACTCTGTAGAAAAAAGAAGAGAAGGAGATCAATTGAAAGAAAAAGAAGGACAGAAAGAAAAGGAGGAGAGAAGAAGAAGCCAAGAGAAACTCTAGCTCCCTCTCTCTCTCTCTCTCTTATTTTTGTAACCTAATTGAGAATTTTTATATTTCTAGAATTCTAGTTGCTCCCTAAGTTTGACCTCAGGAAAACTTTTTCTGAGTAAAAATTTGTAGTAATCTGGTAGCTGTTTTGTACTGCAATGATTGTAAACCATAATAAACCCAACCGCTGCCGGAGACACTAATATTCTTGGCACCGTTGCCGGGGAGCAACGGCTATTTTAGAGGCTATAAAATCTCTATTTATGAGTTTCTAATAATCTCTTCTCTCTTTTGTGTGCAGGTACAGGAAAATCAAGAAGTAGCCTCACAACAACCACTCCAAGGACAGGTAACTTCTATCCTCTCACTATTAACCCCTAAATTCTAAAGAGGAAGAAAAAGAAAAGAATAAACAATATAGGTATAACCTGTCTTTCATACCTAGTGACAGCTGCATATTTTCAAATCACTATTCCTGCACACACTATTAAGGGTATTCAAGGGCTAACACCTTCTTGCCTGAGCCCTAATTACCCAACAAGGAGTTAACTGGACCAAGTAGAGCAAACATAGGAATTAACACTAGGGTTTTAGAGACACACTCCTTAATCAAGAATTGAGAAATCCCAAAAGAAGAGTGCCTAAGCCATTGACTGAAAATACCTATTCAGAAAAACCCCAAGCAATTGGCTCTCTAAAAACACTTGAACCCTAAAAGACAAGACCTAATAAGTTCTTAAAGGAATCAATAGGTGAAGTTGACCCCTTGGGTCAACCAACCTTCAACTTAGGTCACTCTTCGCACTCAAAAAGCTAAAAGTTCAAGTGAAAACTTAAGCACCCTGATTTTAAACTAAAATTGGTAGACTTAAGAGGTCAAGATCCCCATGCTGATCTACCTGGAATCTAAGTGACAAGAGAGGTCGGGTGGGGGAAACCCTGTAACCTGTGGGGATGCTTTACCGTGTAGGGGTCTTCGCGGGACTCACCCTCTCTGGCTGCCCAGGTAATTCTCAGGTGGTCAATCTTTTGATCAAGGGGTCCATCTGCCCTGAACCTCTATAGTCACCCAACATTTTTGGTGTCTTGATTGGGTCCAGCACCTGCTAAACTCATCTTCTCCATCAGTGTATGTTTGATAGGAGGTCCTTGAAACCTCCTTTAGAAGTTCACTCTCCTCGAGGCCGAGCCTCGGTTCCCTTGTTTATGTAGAAACCTTCCACATAGCCCCTTTCCTCTAAATCAGAACCAAGTCCCCCTTCTTTCATCTTGGCACAACGAGAGTCTACGTCGAAATTCTGATTCTACATTTTGATTTCACCGCCTGATTCAGATATGCAGCCTAACTACTTAGCATCACCCTTCAAGAAACCTGAATCTCAAAGATCCATGAGAGATAAGATGATTGAGGATGCCCTTGAGTTCTATGAAATCAAAGATAAACCCTCAACACCAATAGAAAGCATTCAGGTTGATGTCCCAACAACCACAGCCTTCATCATAAACTATGCCCAAATTCTGTTGACAGAAGCCATAAAAGGATCAACCCGAGAAATGCTCCTAACAGGATACATTGAGATAGAAAAATTACACAAATCTGAATACCTTCAATGCATAACAAATCCTGTACTTTGGAAACAACACCAAGATGCACTTGAAAAACGGGTAGAGATGATGAGATTACTAGAACAAACTATCGATCAGAAATACCCGTACATACCACACACAGAGGATGAATCATCTTGGAACAGTATTAAGGATCAATCTGATTTCCCAGACCTCGAGAATGAGGCACAAGGTGGTTGTGGATTCCTAACCCAGACAGAAGACAACATTAAATTAGGTTGGGAAGTTGCAGGAGAACACAATGCTGAGCCAACCCTAGACCATGAATCACCAAGCTTAGAATTCCAAGACTCCTGCAATAATGAGATCAGAACTGAACCTCTTGAGGGTATAAATTTCGCCCCTTATTTTGGTAAGGTAACCCTCGAAGGTTATTCGGACTTAGATTCTAGTAATTCTACCCACATCCTAAACCTAGAATCTAGATCCGAAACTTATTAGGAAGATTATGAGGCCCCATATGATAAAGATCAAATTTTTAAAGAATATGATTCCGGGCCTTTATTTGATGAATATCCCTCTCCAACATCCTCAGAAAATCTGATCGATTTTCCAGAAGATATGCCAATTTACGATACAGAAATCGAGGAGTTGGATGAATGGGGTTTCAATTGGGTCTGTCCTACCAACTTGGAACTTGAGCCTAGACAGAACACCTTTTTAAACCCAGAATTGACATATAGGCTAGACCCCAGTCAGGCTTCTGATTCCACATCAAGTGATTTATGTTTCGGTGGAATTCATGATCGTGAATCTCATTTAGAACTGGATCTTCACAAACTCTCCGACGACTTCGGATCTGATTTTGAAGAAACTCTTCTTCCTAAACACACCAAGCCAGTCTACGACCTCAACCTACATGACTCATTCTCTGACTCTGACTCTGAGGTCCCGCTTCCTGGGATCATTGAAGAAAGTTCAAGTTCCAGTGACATGGAAGAAATTCCTTTTGATCCTCAGAAACCAAAACCACAAAATGCCAAGAGTGATTGCAACCCTGAAGTCGAATCTTTTCTCAATCTAGATTTTCTGCATCCTATAGACATTCTTCAGGCATTTGATAGTTACCCAGAGGACTCTCTACAGGAGACCACCTGTCATTCATGTCTAGAAGAGCCCTCATACACAGTTCTCATTCAAGCCACCTCTTCCACACCCACAGAACTAATCAAAACCTCTTCTCAACCCTGACTCGCGACTGGACTCAATTTCTATTTAGATTTACCTCTCACCGAGCCGATTGAAATTCCACATCTATATCGGGTTGCGAACACTGATCAGACAAAAGACCATGCTCCATCATTCTCTGATCACCCCTGTAGGGTTTCTGCATTATTCACTGATTATGTTACGGGTCCCTACTCTGACCAGGCTGATTTGACTCAGCCAAACCCCACGTTCACATTTCCACATCCATCTGAGCTTCATAGACTATGGTGGCTTCTACACCTCTTGATCTACATCTTTCAACCCACCAGATTGATTGGGTTTGGGCTGCATCATCAGCCTGTTGATCTGAACAAGCACCTGGTTGGACCAACCAGGCTCTTGATCAAGATGCTTGTTATACAAAACTCTGCTGATTTGACCATTCCCTCTCCATCCCATTTCCCGCTTGGCTGAAGGCATTAAATTTAGCGCTCAATCGGAGGCAGCTCGTCATTCTTTGAAAACCTGAAATCTTTTCTGACACCTTTGTGCACTTAAGATTCACCCTTTAGGACAGCTGACTCCACCTTAGGTGCTTGCACCTGAGATTAGAAATCGTCCGCAACAGCCACCCCGACCAATTCACTCATCAAAACATCTGTCCTAATGTATGAACTAAGTTGAATAAAAACTCACTATGTTACAATGAGGACATTGCAAATCTTAGGCATGGGGGGTATGAAAGTGTAAATCTTGTAAGAAACGGTTTTAAACAAAAAATTCACATATGCCAAAAACACCATAAAAATTAAAAAATTTTTTTGAAAAAGAATAATAAAATGAGAGGAGGAAAGAAAATTTTGACTCTACAAAGGAGGAGGAGGAGAAAGGAACAAAATGGAAAGAAGGAGCACAAAATGAAAAAAAAGTGATAGTCATTAGTAAGAAATTAAGGAATTAACCTAAGTTCTAGACCTCATTCAGGAAAAGAAATGGGAAGTGCACAGTGAGATTAGTAAGAACGCGAACTTTAGGCATTCTTGGATAGACTCTTAATACCCATTAAGATCTAGACATTCCTCAAGAGGTTGAGGAAAATGAAAAGCTTAAGTAGTAGGTCCAATACTTAGGGACTATTTGGTCTCATTAACTAACTTTTGGTTTACAGGTCTTAGTAACCTAAGCACCCTAACTTCACACACAGCCTGGTTCAGTAAGCATAAAAATCAAAATCACGTAGAGGCATTGCAAAATTCTGAAAATAATACCTAGAGTAGGAGCGGTCGATCAACACAAGTTGATTTGGATGAGTTCCCAGCGCGAAGAGGTAGGAAATTCCCCTCGAAGATGCGGAAAAAAATATCATCTCCTCGGTGCTTGTCTCTTAGGATATTTACATATCCTACCGGGGGCATGTAAGCACTATGCTAGTTCAGATTCCATGGATGGCATTATCACGAAATGTCAATTGCCAGGGTCTGAATTCAGCCACGGAACACCATAGATGGGATTATCTCGAAATCTCAATAGCCAGGGTTCTGGGAGTTACCATGGGCGGTGCTATCTCGAAGCATCGACTGCCAGGAACCTTTGAGGATTGATGATGGGGACAAGGAATCTGATACAGACCGTGTTGAAAAGCTAATCCTAAGCTAGAATTAAAAAGAAAAAGAGAGAGAAAACTCTCCAAACAGATAAATCTTCTATCTCTCTTTCTTACAAAACGCATTGCGAACTGAGCCAGGGCTAAAATTATCTCAAGCATCGGTGCTTTAACCACAAAGTCCAATAAACCTTAGGTTAGTTCTTGTAGGCCTTAAAAACCTTTGTTAAGGACTGAGGCTGAGGCTAGACAGATCTGGATCTTGGTTGGTACTAGAGTACCTTTTAGGCCTATGGATGGCATTCTGACCTAATCTAGTTTGCAAAAGAAAAAGCACTTATCTGAAATCATTAAGAACTTCATGGTCTAGAACAAGGGTTGAAACCTTAACATTTTGCTAAGGGACTAGCAAAAGCTAGGCATAAGGGTATGATGAGAACCTTATCATAACCTCTAACTAACACAATCTAACCCTCATATGTGAGAAAAAGCTCCTACATGACCCAAAGAAAGGCTTAACTCAGAGAATTCTGAGTTTAAGAATAAAACAAATCATAAGGGGTAAAACTGCAATTTCACCAACGCAGTTTGCAAACAGGGTAATTAGGGGTCCAAACATAGGTCAAACAAGCTTAACAAGAAAGAAAGTGGGATGATCTGATCTAAATAAGGGTTATTGCAACTTCCAGGAATTAAGTGACATTCTGTAACCCTAAAACAAACCCACTTCAATTCACGAGGTTCGAGGCAGGATAAAAATCAACTAAGCCCTCTAAAATTCATAGAAAAATATTCTCTAGGGTTTAGAACCTTCAATTTGGCCTTAGAAACCTATTTTGACCTAAAAAGAGAACCATGCCTAATTAATAACTTAATTTCGATTTTTACGTAAATTGGCTGGTCAAACATGGTCCAACCTAGAAGTAAAATTCACCATTAAAATCCTTAGATTCAAATTGGTCTTGTATAAAAACTTGATCCTAAGAAGAGACCTCATTGACCGACTTTACAATTTGA
The DNA here is from genome assembly GCA_037157565.1 of Thalassia testudinum. Taxonomy (NCBI): domain Eukaryota; kingdom Viridiplantae; phylum Streptophyta; class Magnoliopsida; order Alismatales; family Hydrocharitaceae; genus Thalassia; species Thalassia testudinum. The sequence continues at coordinate 64,929,214 of JAZHRO010000040.1, forward strand.
TCCTCTTCATTTACTTTTTGACCCTTATCTTTTGAAACCCTTGCATTTAGGCCCCCATCTTTTCATCGTTCTTTGCATAACTATCCTCCCTGCAAACTCTGCGCAGCACCTGACTGGGCCAAGAGGCCGTATTTCTGCTTTTAGGTCGGAATCCCTTCGCCGCCATTACTGAGCTGCTGCAGCTCCTCCACCTGCAGCTGCAGGCGCTTTCCAGCCCAGGTGCACACCCCAGGTCGCACGGTTTACCTCTGCGAAGGCACCCAGGCCTGCAGGTGGGGCGAAGGTGTCACGAGCTGCTGCAATTGCCAGCGGTTTCCTTAGCTGCAGGCGTTAATTTGGGAGGTGGGTGGACTCTCGATGATCTGACTGGAATAAGTCCCTCTTATTGTACTCATCATATCTATTCAGAAGAGGGCACACGACCTTCTCGTGAAATGCAGAGACGCTTAAACCCCAATCTGCAGGAGGTCGTGAAAAAGGAGATCATCAAATGGTTAGATGCCGGAATCATCTACCCGATCTCCGATAGTCGTTGGGTGAGCCCAATTCAGGTCGTGCCCAAGAAGGCAGGACTCACCACTATAACGACTGAGACCGGAGAAATCATTCCTACCCGATTAGCCAACTCGTGGAGAGTCTGTATAGATTACCGTCGACTCAATTCCTCCACGAAGAAGGATCATTTCCCACTACCCTTCATTGATCAAATTCTCGAAAAACTAGCGGGAAATAGGTTCTTCTGCTTTCTTGACGGGTACTCCGGTTATAACCAGGTGGCAATCCATCCTGAGGACCAAGAAAAGACCACGTTCACCTGCCCCTTCGGAACATACGCTTTCCGAAGGATGCCTTTCGGTCTTTGAAATGCACCCGCTACTTTTCAGCGATGCATGCTTGCCATATTCTCAGATATGGTAGGTGATTATCTGGAAGTCTTCATGGATGACTTTTCAGTTTTCGGAGCATCATTCGACGATTGCCTCCAACATTTGGTCCAGATACTCAGGCGGTGCATCGATGTGAATTTGGTTCTTTCCTGGGAAAAGAGCCATTTCATGGTGCCTGAGGGAATTGTCCTGGGACACTCAATTTCGGAGAAAGGTATCCAAGTGGATCGAGCTAAGGTTAATCTGATTTCTCACCTTCCTATGCGTAGCTCGATCAGGGACATCCGATCCTTTTTAGGGCATGTCGGTTTTTATAGACGATTTATCCCTGATTTTTCAAAAATCGCACGCCCCCTGACCACACTTCTCTCCAAGGATGTTCCCTTTGAAATTTCCAAGGAATGCACTCAAGCATTTGAAATCCTGCGTGACCGAGTCACCCAAGCCCCGATCCTACAGTCCCCTGATTGGTCTCAACCCTTTGAGATCATGTGTGATGCATCCGACTTCGCTGTAGGAGCGGTTTTGGGACAGAAAAATGACAAGAAACCTGTGGTCATTTACTACGCCAGCAAAACACTCGATGAGGCTCAGCGTAACTATACAGTTACTGAGAAAGAGCTGCTAGCTGTAGTATTTGCCCTAGAAAAGTTCAGATCGTACCTTCTGGGTTCCCGTGTCATCATATACTCGGATCACACAGCTGTGAGGCATCTCCTTGCAAAGAAGGACGCGAAACCTCGATTAATCCGATGGATCTTGCTGTTGCAAGAATTTGACCTTGAGATTCGCGACAAAGCGGGAAAGCAAAACGTGGTAGCTGATCACTTGTCCCGTCTTCCTTCTGAAATAATTGACCCTTCCGGACCCATCACTGAGCATTTTCCCGATGAGCACCTGCTGACTATTGGTACTAGCCTTCCATGGTTTGCTAATATAGTAAATTACTTGGCATCTCATCAGACCCCGTCCGATTGGCCGAAGGCCAAGAAAGACAAATTACGCTCCGATGCCAAGTATTACATTTGGGAAGACCCGTACCTCTTCCGCATAGGTGCCGATCAGATCATCCGGAGATGTGTCCCGGAAGGGGAATTCAACAGCATCCTCTCTTTCTGCCATGACCAGGCATGCGGTGGCCATTTTGCCGGGCATAAAACCGCATCAAAAGTCCTCCAGTGCGGCTTTTACTGGCCCACACTGTTCAAAGACGCATACAATCACTGCAAGGCATGCAGTCGTTGCCAGACTTTGGGCAACATGAGCCATCGCGACATGATGCCTATGCAACCGATTCTAGTATGCGAAATCTTTGATGTTTGGGGGATTGATTTTATGGGCCCCTTTCCTGTTTCGGATGGTTTCGAATACATTCTGTTGGCTGTGGACTACGTGTCCAAATGGATCGAAGCCATACCAACCCGAACCTGTGATCACAAAATCGTTCTCAAATTCATTCATCAACACATTTTCTCAAGGTTCGGGATTCCTCGTGCAATAATCTCTGATGGGGGGACCCATTTCACAAATGCTCAGTTTAGGTCACTGATGACCAAATACGGGGTGTCTCACCGAATCTCTACTCCTTACCACCCCCAAACTAATGGTCTAGCTGAGCTGTCCAATCAGGAGATCAAGAAAATCCTGCAAGTCACTGTTCGACCTGACAGGAAGGACTGGTCGTCCCGACTTCCGGAAGCACTGTGGGCCTATAGGACCGCCCACAAAACCCAATTAGGCAAGTCTCCCTTTAGGCTGGTGTACGGAAAGGCATGCCACCTTCCCGTCGAACTGGAGCATAAAGCCTATTGGGTAGTACGGAACTGTAATCTAGATCTTTCCAAGGCTGGGACCCACAGAAAACTCCAAATCAGCGAGATCGATGAATTACGCATAGACGCGTACGAGAACTCGCAAATCTACAAGGAGCGGGTTAAAGCCTTCCACGACAAACACATCTCGAGAAAGATCTTTCATCCTGGTCAAAAGGTCCTACTCTTTGATACCCGACTCAAACTCTTCCCAGGAAAACTGAGATCTAAGTGGGTCGGACCATATTTGGTCCGACAGGTTTTTGGAAATGGAGCAATCGAAATCAGTCCACTCAGCCACGATTCTGAACCTTTCATCGTGAACGGTCAGAGACTCAAGCCGTTCATCGATGTAACTTCTACTGATTTGGCTGAGGCATCTTATATCCTCCTTTCCCCTTGAGCTTATTGCGCCCAGCCGATGGCGTAAAACTCAGCGCTTAACGGGAGGCAGCCCGTCATTCTCTTTGAAAACCTGAAACTTGTTCTGACACCTTTTAGCACTCGAAGTTCACCCTTGTAGACAGCTGACCCCAACTCAGATGCTTGCATCTGGGATTTGAAATCGTCCGCAAAAATTCAACCCGACCCATCCACTCATCCAAATTTCTGTCTTAAGGAATGAACTAAGACCCCCTAGGTTACAATGAGGACATTGCAAATCTTAGGCATGGGGGGGTATGAAAGTGCAAAACTTGTAAGAAAAGGTTTCAAACAAAAAAATTCACATATGCCAAAAACACCATAAAAATTAAAAAAATTTTCGAAAAAGAATAAGAGGAAAAGAGGAGAAGGAAATTTTGTGAAGGAGAAAAGAAACAAAATGAAAAAGGAGCACAAAATTATGAGAAAAAGTGATAGTCATTAGTAAGGAACTAAGGAATTAACCTAAGTTCTAGACCTCATTCAAGAAAAGTGCACAAAGAGATTAGTAAAGAATGCAAACCTTAGGCATTCTTGAATAGACTCTTAGTACCCATTAAGATCTGGACACTCCTTAAGAGGTTGAGGAAAATGAAAAGCTGAAGTATTAGGTCTAAGGCTTAGGGAGTATTCGGCCTCGTTAACTAACTTTTGGTTTACGGGTCTCAGTAACCTAAGCACCCTAACCTCACACACAGCCTGGTTCAGTAAGCGTAAAAATCAGAATCACGCAGAAGCGTCGCAAAATTCTGAAAAGAACACCTAGAATAGGAGCGGCCGATCAACACAAGTTGATTTGGACGAGTTCCCAGCGCGGAGAGGCGGGAAATCCCCTCGAAGATGCGTAACAAAATATCATCTCCTCGGTGCTTGTCTCTTAGGATATTTACATATCCTACTAGGGGCATGTAAGCACTCTGCTGGTTCAGATTCCATGGATGGCATTATCTCGAAGTGTCAATTGCCAGGGTCTGGATTCGGCCACGGAACACCATGGATGGGATTATCTCGAAATCTCAATAGCCAGGGTTCCGGGGGTTGCCATGGGCGGTGCTATCTCGAAACATCGATCGCCAGGAACCCTTGAGGATTGATGATGGGAGCAAGGAATCTGATACAGACCGTGTTGAAAAGCCAATCCTAGGCTAGAACTAAAAAGAAAAAGAGAGAAAACTCTCCAAACAGAAAAACTTTCTATCTCTCTCTTACAAAACGCACTGCGAACTGAGCCAAGGCTAAAATCATTTCAAGCACGGGTGCTTTAACCACGAAGTCCAATAAACCTTAGGTTAGTTCTTGTGGACCTTAAAAACCTTTGCTAAAAGACTGAGGCTAAGGCTAGACAGATTTGGATCTTGATTGGTACTAGAGTACCTTTTAGGCCTATGGTCAGCATCCTAACCTAATCTATGCTCAAATAAAAAAGGCACTTATCTAAAACTATTAAAAACTTCATGGTCTAGAACAAGGGTTGAAACCTTAAGTTTTTGCTAAGGGACTAGCAAAAGCTAGGCATGGGGGTATGATGAGAACCTCATCATGAGCCATAACTAGCTCATTTTGACCCAATACAAAGGATAAAAGCTCCTACATAACTCAAGGAAAGGCTTAACTCAGAGAATTCTGAGTTTAAGGAGAAAACAAGTCATAAGGGGTAAAAATGTAATTTTACCAGTATAATCTGCATACAGGGTAATTCAGGGCCCAAACATAGGTCAAAGCAGCTTAATAAGAATAAAAGTGGGATGAGATGATCTAGTAAGGGCTACAGCACTTCCAAGAAACTAAATGATAATCTGTAACCCTAAAACAACCCACTTCAATTCACAAGGTTCGAGGCAAAGTAAAAATAGAATAAACCCTCTAAAATTCATAGAAAAATAATCTCTAGGGTTTAGAACCTTCAATTTGGCCTTCAGAACCCATTTTGACCTACATTGAGAACCATGCCCAATTAATAACTTAATTTGGGTTTTTGCGTAAATTGACCGGTCAAATAAGGTTTAATATAGAAATGAAATTCACCATCAGATTCCTTAGGTCCTAATTAATCATGTATAAAAACTTGAGCCTAAGAAGAAACCTCCTTGACCGACTTTACACTTTGGTCCTCATATATTTACTCTTTGGCCCTCAACTTTTGAACCCTCGCATTTTGGCCCCTAACTCTCCTTCGTTCTTTGCGATCAGGTCCCCCTGCAAAACCTGCCAGCACCATGCTCCGGCGACCTTGCGCGGAGCATGGCGCCGCGCAGGGTGAGGTGGGGGACCTGGCAAGTAAACCGGGGGTGCCCTGCGTCGTCAGCCGTCGCAGGGACACCCCCCTGGTCGTTGTAACCCACCATACCGGCCGTGCGAACGTACGGACGGTATGGGTTCTTGTCTCCGGCCATCCTCCGGCGAGGGAGACACGTCGTCTCCCTCCGCCTTCCTCCCTGTTTGATCCCTATAAATACCCCCCGTTGCTCCACCGACCGGGGTAGCTCGGGTCTGACGGAGAAAACCCCCAACTTTCCTCTCTTCTCTCTCCGGCAGACGCTCACCAGCTCCGGTGGTTCCTCCTCCTTCTCCTCTTCGCTCTGCCGCAATACCAGCAGCAGAGGCTTCCTCCCCTGCTCTTCCCGCGCCACGCTGCACCCAGCGGGCGCCTCTCCGGCTCTCTGCTCGCCGCCGCCCCTTTCCCTGAGCATCGTCTTCTCCGGAGACAGTCGATACGACTGTCGCCCTGTTCCTCCCTCTTCGTCCCTGCAAGTAAGCTAGAACTACTCCCCTTCTTCTCCTCTTTCTTTCCCCGCTTTCAATTTGTTCAATTAAGCCCTCGACCGACCCTGACCATCGTCACCCCCTTCGTCTCCGGCCATCCTCCGGCGAGATGCTCCCATCGCTCCACAGCCTCACACACCTCGCCGACCCTCACCGAACCTCCGCCTCATCACACTGAGCACCCCCCACCCCTTCACTGCCACTCCACACCTCCGTAACGCTTCCCCCAACAAACCCATCCTCCGACCCACAGTCCGACCTAGGGCAGCCCTTGCACGCTGCCCCGCGCCTCGCCACCACCCACACGAGCTTCGCCGCACCCTGGCGAAGCTCCCGGCACTTTCTGATTAGGCCGAGAGGCCGTTTTTCTGTGAACAGGCCACCCGACCTCCGCCGCCATTGCCGTGCAGAAGGAGCTGCTTCCGCCTGCAGCTACAGGCGCGCCACGCTCAGCGCCACGCCCAGATTCGACTCCCAGGCCTTGCGAGGCGTTTCGACAAAACACCAGGCTCGCAACTAAGGCAGAAGGCTTCGCGTGACGCCGCGATCTCCCGCTGCTTTCCCCGCTGCGGGCGCACGCCGGTGGGCCTGGTCCTGGGCACAATATCCGCACCCGTTACTCGACTCTGGGAGAGCGATCCTAAGAGGGAAATCTGAGAAAGAGAGAGACGCGGGGAAGGGTAGGGGTAGGTTTTGCTCTAACTCTTGTGTGAGCGTGCAGGAACAGAAGGATAAGAAGGATGGAAGGAAAAGAAGAAGAAGGGAAGCGGTCGAAGCCTCAGCTGCTCAGGGCAGCTGAAGAAGAAGAAACGAAGGAGAGAAACAGAAGAAGGAAGGAAGGTACTGTAGCAAACCTCTAGTTAAGTCGTTTGACCACTGCATCAGACGACGGAAGGGCAGCGGCCAGAATAGAAAGAAGAGAAAAGAAGAGGAGCTGTAAGGGAAGAAAAGAAAGAAGGAAGCAGAGAAGAAAAAGAAGGAAAGAGAAAGAAGAAAGAAGAAGAAGGCTGAAGAAGAAGAAGAAGTCAGAGAAGAAGAAGATTACCACAGCCGCAGAAGCAGAAAAGAAAAGAAAGAAGAAGAAAGGAAGTCTCTGCAGAAAAAAGAAGAGAAGGGGATCAACTGAAAGAAAAAGAAGGACAGAAAGAAAAGGAGGAGAGAAGAAGAAGCCAGGAGAAACTCTAGCTCCCTCTCTCTCTCTCTTACTTTTGTAACCTAATTGAGAATTGTTATATTTCTAGAATTCTAGTTGTTCCCTGAGTTCGACCTCGGGAAAACTTTTTCCGAGTAAAAATTTGTGGTAATCTGGTAGCTGTTTTGTATTCCAGTGATTGTAAGCCATAATAAACCCAACTGCTACCGGAGACACTGCTAAACACTAAGGCTGAAAGAAATAAATGCGCATTTAATAATGATTAAATTGCTATGATGCTTTCTGAAAGTAGTAAACCATGAGCTGCCTGATGAGCACCTCATCATGAACCCTAATTAGCACTTTTTGACTTAATAAATTGAACAAAAGCTCCTACAAAACCTAAGGGAAGGCCTAAATCTGGGAATTACAAATCTGAGAATAAAATAATTCACAAGGGGTAAATTTGTAATTTTACCATTGTAGTACTTAAACGGGATATTTAAGGATCTAGACACAGGTCAAATGGACTTACTAAGAGAAAAAGTGGGATGGTTTGATCAGAAAAGGATTATAACAAGATCCGGGAATTATATGACATTCTTAACCCTAAAACAAATCAACTTTAATTCACAAAGTTTCAAGAAAAATAAAAATCAAATCCTCTAAAATTCATGAAAAAATATTCCCTACGGTTTAGAACCTTCAATTTGACCTTTGGAACTTATCTTGACTTAGATTGAGAACCATACCTAATTTTTGACTTAATTTAGGTTTTTATGCAAAATATCTAGTCAAATATGGTCAAACCTAACATCCAACCTCACCATTGAATTCTTTAAGTCGAAATTAAGGTTATACCAAAATTTAGACCTAAGGAAAGGTCACCTTGACCCACTTTACAAAACGGTCCTCAATAATTACCTTTTGACCCTTAGCTTTTTGGACTCTTGCAGATACCCCTCTACCTTTCTCCTCTCTTTCTTCAGACAGGTCCCTCTACCCTTGTCTGCGCAGGCCATACCTCCGGCGACTTTGCGCGAAGGATGGCGCTGCACAGACTTGAGGAGCCGGCCCCAAATTTGAAAGGACTCCTTGCATTGTCCTCTTCTGCATGGGCCGGCTCCCATGCCCTGCCGGCCACCATACCTCTCGTGCGAACGCTCGATAGGTATGGGTCTTTTTCCGACCATGCCTCCGGCGAGGAACCTACGTCTCCTCCTCGCGATTCCCTCTCAACCAGCACCTATTTAAGGAATGGCAGCCCCTATCGGTTCCTTCATGCCTGTTTTGGCCAAGGAATTCCCTCAATCTTCGTCTCCTCCACCTCCGGCCATTCGCCCGTAGACTCCGGCGACCCCCCTCTTCCTCTCTCGTCGCCCTACCACCATACCAGTGGCAGGGTTACCTTCATTGTTGTCCACTGTGCCTGGCCGTACCAGCAAGCATCCTCCAGCACCTCTTCCTCGTCGCCATCCCTTCTCCTAGGCTCCTTTGTCTCTGGCGATGGCAGCACAGCCGCTCCCCGCCTCCTCCTCCTCTTTCGTCTGCTAAGTAGGTAACAACCATTCCCCTTTTTCCCCTCTTCATTTCCCCCTTATCTATTTCCTAAATCACTCACTGCCACACGTCGACCACCATTGCCTTCTCCACCATCGGTAGCCCACCGACGAGGTGTATCCACCGCTCCACGCATCCACCCACCTCGCCAACCACCTTACAAGCTCCGCCCTGACTCACTGATCATAACCCCTCTTCCCATTCACCACTACATGCTCTCAACACTTCCCCCGAACACACCCATTTTCATAGCCATAGGGCGACCTGGGCACGCACGCCTAGGTCACCTCGTGGCCAGTTGACCCCTTCTTCACCTTCGCCGTGATACGACGAAGGTTTTTCCATAGTTTGACAGGGCCGCAAGGCCGTTTTCGTGTCTTGCAGATCCTTGCCACCATCCGCCATTAACGAGCAAGCAAGCTTGCTTGTTCGTGAGCTCCAGGTCATGCACTTGAGGCTTTAGGAGTCCAGGCGAAGCGCGTTGAGTGGGTGAATGCATCCAACCTGAGAACAGGTCGTGCACAACTCACAGCTGCTTCAATCGGGTTGAGCTCACCTCCTGCGGGCGCCAGCAGAAACGGGTGGAACATTTAGTGCCACCTCGTTAGTTTGCAAGCGCTCCACCATGCTTAAATTGAAATTGTGTTTCAGGCTTATCGTCTCGAAACACACTAGGGTGAGGTCCCTCGCCCTCACCATGCCTCGTCCGCATCACCTCCTCCGCGGACCTGGCACCCGGATCTGACTAACCCTGCCTGTGCACACCTCGCACACTACCCACGCCGGTGCGCCTGGTCCCGAGCACATCACCCGACCCGTATACCCGATTAAGGCTTTGGGAGAGCGAACCCTGGAGTGAATTTGAGAGAGAGAGACGTGGGGAGGGTAGGGGTTAGGTTTTGCCTAACCGGTCGCCTGTGCAGGAAACAAGAGAAGCAAGGGAAGAGCGGCGAGGACTTAGCCGCAGAGAAGAAAGCTGCGGCCAGAGAGAAAGGGAGAAGGAACTCGGAGCAGCAGAGAAGCAAAGGAGGAAGAAGAAGACAGCACTGTAGCTGCAGAGAAGCTGAAGCAGAAGGAGAAAGAAGAGAAGAAGAAGAACTTGGCACAACAGAGAAGAAGAAGAGAAAAAGAAGCAGTAGGGAAGAAAGAAGAAGAAGTCAGAAGGACTAGGCACACAGCAGAGAAGAAGAAAGGAAGAAGAAGAAGCCAAGAGGAAGAAGAAGAACCAGCAGTATCAGCACTGTAGCAACTGGCATTTAAGTCGTCTGACCCTTGGAGTCAGACGTTTGAAAAGAGAAAGAGAGAGGTAGACAAAAGAAAAAGAAGAAAGAGAGAAGAAGACTTTTTTTTCCCCTTTCTTTAGTCTTTTGTAAAACAGTATATATATTGTAAATTGTGATTTTGTACGCTTCTAGAATCAAGTTTTGGTCCCTGAGTTCGACCTCGGAGATTTTCTATTTTTGAGTAATAAAATAAAATACAAATACAAATCGGTCCCTCGCTGATGGAGGTGGCTTGATGGATTTTATAGCGTCGTAGTATAGCCAGTTGTTGCCATCATTTCAAATATATAAATTATTTACTCGGAAAAGAGTTCCCGAGGTCGAACTCAGGGAGCAAGTTGTATTCTAGAGATATACATATTTTTTTTTTACAAAAATAAAGAAAGAGAGAGAAAGAATTTGTTGTCTTCTTTTCTCTTTGTTTCTCCTTGTCTCAGATCTTCTTCTTCTTTGTCTGCAGAGGTGATGTTCTTCTTCTGCAGTGGTGATGCTCTTCTTCTTCTTCTTTGTCTGCAGAGGTGATGTTCTTCTTCTTCTTCCAGCTGTTCCTGCTCTTCTGTCTTTCTTCAGATCTTCTTCTTTCTTCTTTGTTTTTCTTCTTTCAGTTCTTCCCTTGTTCTTTTGTGTTCTCCTCTGCCTCGCCTTCTTCTGTTGTTCTTCAGACCTCCTTCTTTCTTCTTTTCTTTTTCCAGTCAGGACGTTGCCCTCCTTCTTTCTTCTTTTCCCTTCAGGACGTCGTCTGATTTCCAAATCAGACGACTTAAACTGCCTGTTGCTACAGTGTCTCCCTCAGCTTCCTTCTTCTTCCGCGGTCCTTCTTCTCCACCTGTGCCTGCACACTTCAGAGCTTACGTCAGAGGACAAAACCTACTCTACCCTCTCCCCCCCCGCGTCTCTCTCTCTCTGAAACCACTCTTGGGAAAGCTCTCCCAGAGCTGCCGGGTAGTCGGGTACGGGTCAAGTCCGGGTCCAGGCCCACCGGCGTGCGTGGTGGGCGAGGAGTGCAGGTCAGTCTAAGTTGGGTCGGGTCAGGTCCGCGGGGCGTGAGCGCGGACGAGACCGGGTAACCGGGCGGGTGAAGGGGACCTCACCCCGTGTGCTGAGGCAGTAAGGCTAATGCACAAAATCAACTTAAACGGTGCAGAGGTTGTGAGGCTTACCGATGTGGGACTAAACGGAGGCCTTTCCTCGCGTGCGCCTGCTGGGAGACCGCGGCCTAGCTTCTGCAGCTGCGGCTTCGATTTGCGTCGGTTGCTGGCTGGCTGCCTTCGCAAGACTCCCCGCAATCCGCAGCAGCTGGAGACCTGGAGTCCTCAAGCCTGGAGCGTGGGAGAAGCTGCTTCAATGTGCGTTAATGGCGGTCGAACCTCAAAACCTGTCGGACACGAATATGGCCTCTCGGCCTGATCAAACCACTGGGGAACCTTCGCCGTGGCACGGCGAAGGTGTGGAGCTGCGCGGCAAGCCGCAAGGTGGTGTCTGGCAGCTGCCCTAGGTTGGACTGCAACCGGAGGAATGGGTTTGTTCGGGGGAGCGTTACGGAGGTGTGGAGTGGCAGTGGAGGGGTGGGGGGTGCTCAGTGTGATGAGGCGGAGGTTCGGTGAGGGTCGGCGAGGTGTGTGAGGCTGTGGAGCGATGGGAGCATCTCGCCGGAGGGTGGCCGGAGACGAAGGGGGTGACGATGGTCAGGGTCGGTCGAGGGCTTAATTGAATAAATTGAAAGCGGGGAAAGGAAGAGGAGAAGAAGGGGAGTAGTTCTAGCTTACTTGCAGGGACGAAGGGGGAGCAGCAGGGCGACAGTCGTATCGACTGTCGTCGGAGAAGAAGATGCTCAGGGAAAGGGGCGGCGGCGAGCAGAGAGCCGGAGAGGCGCCAGCTGGGTGCGGCGTGGCGCGGGAAGAGCAGGGGAGGAAGTCTTTGCTGCTGGTATTGCGGCAGAGCGAAGAGGAGGGGGAGGAACCGCCGGAGCTGGTGAGCGTCTGCCGGAGAGAGAAGAGAGGAAAGTTGGGGGTTTTCTCCGTCAGATCCGAGCTCCCCTGGTCGGTGGAGCAACGGGGGGTATTTATAGGGATCAAAACAGGGAGGAAGGCGGAGGGAGACGACGTGTCTCCCTCGCCGGAGGATGGCCGGAAACAAAAACCCATACCGTCCGTGCGTTCGCACGGCCGATATGGTGGGCTACCGGGACCAGGGGGGTGTCCCTGCGACGGCTGACGACGCAGGGCACCCCCGGTTTACTTGCCAGGCTTCCCCCCTCACCCTACGCGGCGCCATGCTCCGCGCAAGGTCGCCGGAGCATGGTGCTGGCAGGTTTTGCAGGGGGGACCTGAATGCGAAGAACGAAGGAGAGTTAGGGGCCAAAATGCGATGGTTCAAAAGTTGAGGGCCAAAAAGTAAATATATGAGGACCAAAGTGTAAAGTCGGTCAAGGAGGTTTCTTCTTAGGCTCAAGTTTTTATACATGGTTAATTAGGACCTAAGGAATCTGATGGTGAATTTCATTTCTATATTAAACCTTGTTTGACCGGTCAATTTATGCAAAAACCCAAATTAAGTTATTAATTGGGCATGGTTCTCAATGTAGGTCAAAATGGGTTCTGAAGGCCAAATTGAAGGTTCTAAACCCTAGAGATTATTTTTCTATGAATTTTAGAGGGTTTATTCTATTTTTACTTTGCCTCGAACCTTGTGAATTGAAGTGGGTTGTTTTAGGGTTACTGATTATCATTTAGTTTCTTGGAAGTGCTGTAGCCCTTGCTAGATCATCTCATCCCACTTTTATTCTTATTAAGCTGCTTTGACCTATGTTTGGGCCCTGAATTACCCTGTATGCAGATTACACTGGTAAAATTGCATTTTTACCCCTTATGACTTATTTTCTTCTCAAACTCAGAATTCTCTGAGTTAAGCCTTTCCTTGAGATATGTAGGAGCTTTTATCCTTTGTATTAGGTCAAAATGAGCTTGTTATGGCTCATGATGAGGTTCTCATCACTCGCAGACCAGTTTTTGGCACCGTTGCCGGGGAGCAACAGGCATTCTAGAAGCTATTAAATCACAATTTCTAATTGACTACTGACTTGATCTCTCTTCTGTTGTGCAGGCACAGGAAGGCAAGAAGGAACAAGCAGCCACACAACAACCACACTAATGGATAGGTAATCTTCTATCCTCTCTTAAGTCCCTTAAAATTCTAAAGAGGAAGAAGAAAAGAAAAATCAATTTAGGGTTACCTGTCTTCTATACATAGTAAATCACAGAGTTTCCTGCTTTTAAATTTGAACACATTTTATTTGCAAATTCACTTAAGGTAACTAGGGTTAAAACCTTCTTGCTTGAGCCCTAGTTACCCTATTCTGAGGCAACTAATTGCACCAATTAGAGCCAACTTAGGATTCTAAGCTAGGGTTTTAGAGACACACCTTCTAATCAAGAACTGAAAATTTCAAAAAGAGGTGTGCCTAAACCATTGATTGAAAAGACCTATTAAGAGAAACCCTAAGCAATCCAGCTCTTAATTCACTTACACCATAAAAGAAAGGACCTAATAAGCTCTCACAGGAACTAATAGGTGAAGTTGATCCCTTGGATCAACCAACCTTTAAATTGGGTCACTTTTTGCACACAAAAGGCTTAAAGTTCAAGTGAAACCTTAAGCACCTTGATCTTAATTAAAAGTGGTAGACTTAAGAGGTCAAGGTCGCCATTCTGGTCTACCTGAAATCTCAGTGACAAGAGAAGTCGAGTGGGGGAAACCCTGTAACCCGTGGGGGCGCTCTACCGTGTAGGGGTCTTCGCGGGACTCACTCTCTCTGGTTGCCCAGGTAATTCTCAGGTGGACGACCTTCTGATCAAGGGGTATCATCCGCCCCGAACCTCTATAGTCACCCAACATTTTGGGTTTCTTGATTGGGTCCAACACCCTCTAACCTTGTCCAATCCATCAGTGCATGTTCGTTAGGAGGTCCTTGAAACCTCCTCTAGAAATCCACTCTCCCCGAGGCCAAGCCTCGGTACCGTTGTTTGTGCGACAACCACTTCACATAGACCTCTCTTCTGACTCTGAACCTACTTCCCCTTCTTCCACAATGGCTCATCTTGTTGAAGAATAGAATAATCTTGAGCACCAGCTCCAGTAACTCAATGATCTCTTCCAAAACTTCTTGAACCCACCGCAGCGCCCTATGATGCGAGATCACTATAATCCTGCTACGGTGGCAATTGAGCTTCGAGTCAGAATCTCGACTGGAAGACCTAATTCCAAATTGAAGCCCAACATGATTCATGCTATACCTAAATTCTATGAGCTTAACTTTGAAGACCCCTTCCAGCATATCAAACAGCTTAAGCATCTGGCCCAAACCTTCGGGTCAGATGCACAGAATTAGGATTTCTTGCTCATAAAGATGTTCTCTTTCTCCCTTATGGACAAGGCGGCTCATTGGTATCAGACACAGACTCGCTTGATCAAAACTTGGGAAGAACTTCAGTTCGAGTTTTTTAAGAAGTTCTTCCCCGTTGGTCGGACAAACGCCTTGCGCCATCAGATTACTCACTTCACGCAACATACGGGAGAACCTCTTCATGAGGCATGGGATCGATTACAGGATCTCATGAGAAAGTGCCCCCATCACAGAGTTCTTAAATGGGAACAGGTCCAGTCTTTTTACCAGGGACTCCGTGAAGATATTAAATTGTTCGTCAATGCAACTTGCGGAGGGAATATCATGGGTCAACATGAAGACACTGTGTGGGAGATTCTCAAGAATATGTGCGAGAACTCCGTCAACAATGACTCTATGGGATTATTCAACCAGACGAATATCCGTGCAGCAATGAACCTTAGGGGAGCACATGAGACGCAGGGCCTGTCCGCATCAGTCGACTTGGAATTAATGGCCAGTAGATTGGACAAGGTCTCAATTATTGAGAAGAAGGTGGATGAGATGACTCAGCACTTGCAGCGAGCCACCTCTACGTAGAACTCCTTCGCATAGCCACCTCCTGTACAGGAAACTGTGCAAAACATTTTGCACCGACCTTCTCCTGGGATGGACGTGTATCCACCCCCATCTGACTCTAAGATCGGAGGGACCTTCGATCCTTTCGATTCTTGCCAGGGGAACCCCACTCATCCATTCTCCGACTTTCCTGAGGCTCCTCAAACCTGCAAGGACCTCAACACCATCCAGAATGATCCATTGTCCAACACTTACAACACTGGATGGAAAAACCATCCCAATTTCGAGTGGACGGGAAATTCTTAGAACCTAAGACCACCCTTTTAGCCTCGTCCACAAGCCCTTCGTCCTTATCTGCCGCCTCAGCCTCGGCCCAACCCCACTTATCCATTTGGGCCCAACCAAGATCAAATGTCCCTTATCCTCTAGACTCTGGCTGACATTCAAAGAATGAATGCGGCTATCCAGAAGCAACATAAGGATAAAATCATAGAGGTCCGCAACCAACTCGCCCAGTTGGCAAATTCTCGCCAACTTGGCACACTTCCTTCTCAGCCTCTTCCGAACCTGAATAGCATGCCAGCCTAGCGGCATGTTATGAACCCAAACCCGGGGCAAGCACACTTGATCTATCAGGCCCCTTTTGTTCCATCACTTGATGGGATGGAAGCTTCAACCTCCTATGCGGGTTACCAACAGCAGCAGCCTATCCTACCAACCCCCAACCAGAACTAGGTAGGACTAAATTTTGTAACGACCCGTAGTGGTAAGGCAACCCAAGATCCACCTTATCCAGACCACTACAAGCCTGGTAGTGACCCAAACCCTTGGACAGTTATCCAGGATGTTCCTATCCCTATCCCAGCTCAAAAACCTGGTCCTATCCTAGAGGAACCAACCAAGGTTCCATTTCTCGAGGCCTTGACCAAGGGAAAGAGGACAGCTAAACCCGTGGCTCCTAAGGAGGACCTGATCAAGCTCTTTGAGCAGGTCCAAATAAACATCCCCTTGATGGATGCAATCTACCACGTATCGGCTTATACACAATTCTTGAAGAACGTGTGTACACCTCGGCGTAAGCCGCAAACCAAGTGTGGGAGTTCCATTGTACTATCAGAGCAAGCCAGCTCTATAATCTTGAGTAAACTCCCACCCAAGGAAAAAGACCTAGGCACTCCCCTGATTTCATGCAAGATTGGTGAAACCTAGTTTGATAGAGCACTATTAGACTTAGGTGCCTCCATAAACTTGATACCCACATCCCTACTTAACCACCTAGAAGAATCTGAACTGAAACCAACTGAGGTGACATTGCAGTTAGCCGATCGATCTATCAAGTCACTTGAGGGAATTCTTGAGGATGTTATTGTTAGGGTGCGGGATTTCTACTTCCCTGTAGATTTTATAGTTCTGAACATGGACGCACCTGAGAATCCAAGGGATACACCAATCATATTAAGGAGACCTTTTCTGGCCACTGCAAGGGCCAATATAAGTTGTGAAGAAGGCCAAATAAAGCTGAAATTTGGGAATTAGACTCTCAAGATTGATGTCTTTAAGGCCCAACAAGGGATTAATTGGGGTGTCGTTGAACAAATTTGTGACATCAGAGCCGTGGTTGATGAACCATAAATTGAGGACAACATGATTATCCCTCATCAACCACAAGAAGATTTAAAATTGCAATTAGAGGAGTCAAAACTTGATCTAGACAGACCCATAACTCCTACCGTTGTACCCCACACTCACTATGAACCACCCGCTGCTGCTGATAACCCCGTTCTTGAACTTAAGCCCCTTCCCGATCATTTGAAATACGTCTTTTTGGGTTCCAATTAGACATTTTCGGTGATTATAAACTCCAAACTCACACCTAACCAGGAATCCCGTCTAATTGCTGTTCTCCAGCAACATCGTAGAGCCATTGGTTGGACTCTCGATGATTTGACTGGAATAAGTCCCTCTTATTGTACACACCGCATCT
Organism: Thalassia testudinum; assembly: GCA_037157565.1. Taxonomy (NCBI): domain Eukaryota; kingdom Viridiplantae; phylum Streptophyta; class Magnoliopsida; order Alismatales; family Hydrocharitaceae; genus Thalassia; species Thalassia testudinum. The sequence goes on from JAZHRO010000040.1 coordinate 64,946,017, forward strand.
ATTCTGAAGAGGGCGCACGACCTTCACGTGAGATGCAGAGACGTCTGAATCCCAATCTGTAGGAGGTCATGAAAAAGGAGATCATTAAGTGGTTAGATGCAGGGATCATCTACCCGATCTCCGATAGTCGTTGGGTGAGCCCAATCCAGGTTGTGCCTAAGAAGGCAGGGCTCACCACCATCACGACTGAAACTGGAGAGGTCATACCTACTCGCATAGCCAACTCGTGGAGAGTCTGCATAGATTACTGAAGACTCAACTCCTCCACGAAGAAGGATCATTTCCCACTACCGTTTATTGATCAGATTCTCGAAAAGCTAGTGGGAAATAGATTCTTCTGCTTTCTTAACGGGTACTCCGGTTATAACCAAGTGACGATTTATCCAGAGGAACAAGAGAAGACCACATTTACCTGCCCCTTTGGGATGTACGCATTCTGAAGGATGCCTTTCGGTCTCTGCAATGCACCTGTGACTTTTCAGCGGTGCATGCTTGCCATATTCTCTGATATGGTAGGTGATTATCTGGAAGTCTTCATGGATGACTTCTCAATTTTTGGGGCATCATTTGACAATTGCCTTTAGCACTTGGTTCACATACTCATGCGTTGCATTAACATAAATTTGGTTCTTTCTGGGGAAAAGAGCCACTTTATGGTGCCGAAGGGATCATCTTGGGACACTTAATTTCTGAGAGAGGGATCCAGGTGGATCGAGCCAAGGTTAACCTGATTTCTAAACTTCCTATTCCTAGCTCGATCAGGGACATCCGATCTTTTCTGGGGCATGTCGGATTTTACAATCGTTTCATCCATAATTTCTCGAAAATTGCGTGCCCCCTAACTACTCTTCTCTCCAAGGATGTACCCTTTGAGATTTCCAAGGAATGCACTAAAGCTTTTGAGATCCTTCGTGATCGAGTCACCCAAGCCCCGATCCTATAGTCCTCTGATTGGTCTCAACCCTTTGAGATCATGTGCGATGCATCTGGCTTCGCTGTAGGAGCGGTTCTGGGGTAGAAGATTGACGAGAAAGCCGTGGTCATCTACTGATGAGAGCCTCATCATGAGCCATAACTAGCTCATTTTGACCCAATAAAGAAGATAAAAGCTCCTACATAACCTGGAAGAAGGCCTAACTGAAGGAATAAGTGCTTTGAGAAGAAAACATGAAATAAAGGTTAAAACTGCAATTTTACCATTGCAGTACATAAACGGGATTTCTCAGAAGCAAAACATAGGTAAAATGGTCCAAATGAGATAAAAAGAGGGTTGAGTCAATCAGAAATGGGTTCATGTGCAATCTAAGAACTAAATGACACTTGGTAACCCTAAAATAGACCCGCTTAAATTAACAAGGTTCCGGTCAGAACAAAAAGCAAGTAAACCCTCTACAAATCATGGAAAAACATCCTCTAGGGTTTAGAACACTTAATTTGGCCTTTGGAACCTAGTTTGACCTAGATTAGGGTCCTAGCTCTTCAATTAACCTAATTTGGGTTTTTACGCAAAATGTCTAGTCAAACGAGGTCAAACCTAAAATCCAACTTCACCATTGGATTCCTTAGGTCCAAATTAGGTTTTTACCAAAATTTGGACCTAAGGAGAGGTCATCTTGACCTACTTTGCAATTTAGTACACCCAAATCACAAATTGGTCCCTATCTTTTGAATACCTTTGCAGAGAGCCCCCTAGGTTCTTCGCCTCCTTTGCAAACCGGTCCTGCCGCCATTGCTAGGGCAGAACCGAGCTTCGACGAAGTTTCGAGAGAGATTGCTCTCTAATCCCTCAGAGATTCCCTCCCAGAAATGGAAGGAGGATTCTCTGAGGAATTCCCTTCCTTATAAAGCCAATTACAATCGCTGGTGTGAACCCAATCTCTCGTGCGAATGCACGAGAGATTCGGGTATCCACCTTCCTTCCAACTCCGGCGAGTCGGCAGACCTAATTGCGCGGTCTCCACGCGCTGGTAGGTGCGGCCAGCACCTATAAAAGACACCCCAGACCCTACCGCAGAAGGCAAGCTTGATTTTGACGGAGATCCCTTCCAAATTCCTCCCTCTCCCATCTCCGGCCAAACGACCCACAAGCTCCGGCGACCTCCTCCCCTCCTTCTCGTCGCTCTGCTGCCATACCAGCAGCAGAGTCCTCTCCGCCGCTTCCTCCCGCGTCGCGCTGTACCCCGCGCGCGCGCTTCTGACCTTGTCTTCGTTGCCGCTTCCTCCCTCAGGGTCTTTCTTCCCCGACGACGGCAGTTACGAGCCGTCCTCTCCGCCGCCTTCCTTCCTTCCAGACAACCACAGATACGTTCTCCATCCTCTCCTCTCTCTTTTTCCCCCAACTATTTTACTTGATTACCCCTCGACAGTACCTAACCGCCTCCATCTTCCTCGCCTTCGACCTCACTCCGGCGAGCTGCCCACACCACTCCGCCACTCCACACGGCTCGCCAACCACCTCGAGAGCTCCGCCTCACCACCAAGAACCCATTCCACCCCATCACTGCCACTCCAGACCTCCACAAGCACCCCCCGACCAACCCACCATCTCCGGCCACAGGTTGACCTAGGCACGCACGCCTAGGCCGACCGGCAACCTGCAGCATCACCCACCGCCTTCGCCGTGCTGCGGCGAAGGTTTCCAGCTATTCTGATTGGGCCAATAGGCCGTTCTGTTGGATGTCAGGTGTAAGCCCCAGCCGCCATTAACAGCCGAAGCAGCAGGGAGCTTGGAGCAGCAGCAGGCGTCAGGCTTCCCAGGCGGCAGGTGCAGCAGATTCTCGCAAGTGTCGCGAAGCAACCAAGGCCAGCCAGTAGCGCTAGCAGAGTCAATAGCTTGGGCAATTGCATACGAGAGTCTGCGGGCGCGCGTGAAATCAGGGCGGCACCTTTAGTCCCACATCGTGGGATTGCAGCACTCAGGTACGCTATAAATTGTATTTGTGCTTTAAGCCGGTTGCCTTCGTAAGCACAGGGGTGAGGTCCCTCACTGCCCTCACACGCCTCGTCCGCGGCTTGACCTCGCGGATCTGGCTGACCCGACCCGACCTAGACCTACGCACTCCTCGCGCATCACCACTTGCCGGTGCGCCTGGTCCCGGGTGCGAACCCGACCCGACTATCCGTGTGGCTCTGGGAGAGCGTCCATGAGTGCATTGCTTCAGAGAGAGAGAGACGCTTGGGTAGAGGGACGGGGGTAGGTTTTTGCTACTGTGTGGTGTGTGCAGGAAGGAAGAACTGTCCCAAGCAGCGAACACTTAGTGGCTGCAGAACAGGAAGAGAAGAAAGAAGAGGCTGTGTAGCAGTGAAAGGAGAATTCTTCGCAGAGAAGAAGAAGAAGGAAGACAAGGCAGAAGAGAGAGAAGAACGAAGAAGAAGAGAAGGGAAGACTGCAAAGAGATCAGAAGAAAAAGAAGAAGAAAGAAGAGGCTGTGTAGCAGTGAAAGGAGAATTCTTCGCAGAGAAGAAGAAGAAGGAAGACAAGGCAGAAGAGAGAGAAGAACGAAGAAGAAGACAAGGGAAGACTGCAAAGAGATCAGAAGAAAAAGAAGAAGAAGAAAGAAGAAAGGCAAGGCAGGAGAAGAAGGAAAGATACCAGAAGCAAAGAAGGGAGAAGAGCCACGAAGAAGAAGAGAGAAAGAGAGATCACATTTAAGACGTCTGATACACAAATCAGACGTCTAATTCTACTTTTTTTTCCAAATCTTTTTTTTTTTTAAATTCTCTCTTTGAATGAGTTATATTTGCATTTAAACAGTTGTATTCTTTGGTTTTACAAAGTACTGAGATTGCTCCCTGTGATCGACCTCGGATACTCCGGTCTTCGAGTAATAAAATTCTTTATATTTGTTTAGACGTTTTGTCGGTTATACTACAATGTGACATCCTTTAAACCCGCACGAAAATGTCGACAACATCTACTATGCTAGCAAGACACTTGACGAGGCTCAGCGTAACTACACGATTACAGAAAAAGAGCTGCTAGCTGTAGTATTTGCCCTAGAAAAATTCAGAACTTATCTCTTGGGTTCCCACGTCATAATCTACTTGGATCACACAATTGTGAGGCATCTCCTTGCGAAGAAGGACACAAAGCCTCAATTAATCCGATGGATCTTGCTGTTGCAAGAATTCGACCTCGAGATTCGCGTCAAGGCAGGAAGACAGAACGTGGTAGCTGATCACTTATCTCGCCTTCCTTCTGAGATCATCGACCTTTCTGGACCTATCACGGAGCATTTTCCTGATGAGCACCTCTTGACTATTGGTACCAGGCTTCCATGATTTGTTGGTATAGTAAACTACTTGGCATCACACTAGATCCCGTCTGGTTGGCCGAAGGCCAAGAAAGACAAGTTCCGCTCCGATGCCAAGTATTACATTTGGGAAGACCCGTACTTATTTCGCATAGGTGCTGACCAAATCATCCGGCGATGTGTCCCGGAGGTCGAAATCAATGACATTATCTCTTTCTGCCATGACCAGGCATGCGATGGCCACTTTTCTGGGCATAAAATCGCATAAAAAATCCTCCAGTGTGGCTTTTACTATCCCACTATCTTCAAGGACGCATACAGTCACTGTAAGGCATGCAGTCGTTGCCAAACTTTGGGCAACATGAGCCATTGCGACATGATGCCTTTACAGTCAATTCTCGTATGCAAGATTTTCGATATTTGAGGGATTGATTTTATGGGCCCCTTCCCTATCTCGGACGGTTTCGAGTACATTTTACTTGTTGTGGATTACGTGTCCAAATGGATCAAAGCCATTCCGACTCGAACCTGTGATCACAAGATCGTCATGAAATTCATTCATCAGAATATCTTCTCACGATTCGGGATTCCTCATGCGATCATCTCTGATGGAGGAACCCATTTTACCAATGCTCAGTTCAGGTCACTGATGACCAAATACGGGGTGTCTCACCGAATCTCTACTCCTTACCACCCCCAGACTAATGGTCTAGTTGAGCTATCAAATCGGGAGATCAAGAAAATCCTGCAGGTTACTGTTCGACCTGACAGGAAGGACTGGTCATCCTGACTTCTGGAAGCTTTGTGGGCTTATGGGACTGCCCACAAGACCCAATTAGGCATGTCTCCTTTTAGATTGGTGTACGGGAAGGTGTGTCAACTTCCCGTCGAATTGGAGCACAAAGCTTATTGGGCAGTACGGAGCTGCAACTTAGATCTTTCTAAGGCTGGAACCCACCGAAAGCTTCAGATAAGCGAGATTGATGAATTATGCCTTTATGCGTATGAGAACTCGCGAATCTACAAAGAGCGGGTTAAAGCCTTTCATGACAAGCACATATCTAGAAAGATCTTCCACTCTTGTCAGAAGGTCCTACTCTTCTATGCCCGACTTAAATTGTTCCCTAGGAAACTGCGATCCAAGTGGGCCGGACCATATCTTGTCTGACAGACTTTTGGAAATGGAGCTGTCGAGATCAGTCCACTCAGCTATGATTTTGAACCTTTCATCGTGAACGGTCAGAGACTCAAACTATTCATTGACGTAACCAATGTAGATTTGGCTGAGTTATCATTTATCCTCTATTCTCCCTGAGCTTATTGTACCCAGCCGATGGCGTAAAACTCAGCGCTTAACGGGAGGCAGCCCGTCATTCTTTTTGAAAAACCAAAACCTTTTTCTGACATTTCTTTGCACTTAGGTTCATTCCTTAGGACATCCGACTTCACCTCAGGTACTCGTACCTGAGATTAGAAATTGTCCACAACAGTCACCTCGACCCATCCACTCTCCCAAAATCTGTCCTAATTCTTGAACTTGGCCAAATAAAAACTCACATAATGTACAATGAGGACATTTCAAACCTTAGGCATGAGGCGGTATGAAAGTGCAATAAAAAGTCACAAGAAAAGGTTTCAACAAAAAAAATCCACATATATAAAAAAAAAAACGTTGGGGGAGGGAAGAAAGTGCTGATAAACGAAAAGAGGAGGAAAAGAGCAGAATGTTAAAAAGGAGTACAAAATGAAAAGAAAAGGGATAGTCATTAGTAAGAAATGAAGGAATTAACCAAAGTTCTAGACCACTTTAAAGAAAAGCAAAGAGAAAGTGCACAACAAGATTAGTAAGAACGCAAGCCTTAGGCATTCTTTGCTAGACTCTTAGTACCCGTTAAGATCTAGATATTCCTCAAGAGGTTGAGGAAAATGAAAAGCTTAAGTATTAGGTCTAAGTCTTAGGAAGTATAAGGCCTCGTTAACTGACCTTTGGTTTACGGGACTCAATAATCTAAGCACCCAAATTCACACACATAGTCTGGTTCAGCGAGCATAAATTTTAAAATCATGCAGAAGCGTTTCAAATATTCTGAAAATGTCACCTAGATTAGGAGCGGCCGATCAACACAAGTTGATTTGGACGAGTTCCCAGCACGGAGAGGTGGGAAATTCCCCTCGAAGATGCGTAACAGCATATCATCTCCTCGGTGCTTGTCTCCTAGGATATTTACATATCCTACTTGGGGCATGTAAGCACTCTGCTGGTTCAGATTCCATGGATGGCATTATCACGAAGTGTCAATTGCCAGGGTCTGAATTTGGCCATGGAACACCATGGACAGGATTATCTCAAAATCTCGAAAGCCAGGGTTCTGGGGGTTGCCATGGGTGATGCTATCTCAAAGCATCGATTGCCAGGAACCTTTGAGGATTGATGATGGGGACGAGGAATCCGATATTGATCGTGTTGTGAAACCAATCCTAAGCTAGAATTAAAAAGAAAAGAGAAAGAAAACTCTCCAAACAAATAAACCCTTTGCCTCTCTCTTGCAAAACTCACTGCAAACTGAACCAAGGCCAAAAATGTCTCAAGCACGGGTGCTTTAACTACGGAGTCCAATAAACTTTAGGGGAGTTCCTGTAGGCCTTAAAAACCTTTGCTAAAGACTGAGGCTAAAGCTAGACAGATCTGGATCTTTGTTGGTATTAGAGTACCTTTTAGGCCTATGGTTGGCATTCTAACCTAATCAAGGATACAAGAGAAAAAACACTTATCAAATTTAATGAAAGGGATTCATGGTCTAGAATAGAGGCTCAAACGTTAAATTTTTGCTTAGGGGCTAAGAAAAGCTAGGCATGGGGGTATGACGAGCACCTCATCATAAACCCTACCTAATAAATTGACCAAAAGCTCCTACAAAACCTAAGGGAAGGCCTCCGTCCGCCATTAACGAGTAAGCAAGCTTGCTTGTTTGTGAGCACCAGGTCGTGCACTTGAGGCTTCAGGAGTCCAGGCGAAGCGCGTTGAGTGGGTGAGTGCATCCAACCTGAGAACAGGATGTATGCAACTCACAGCTGCTCCAATTGGGTGGAGCTCACTTCTCGCAGGCGCCAGCAGAAGCGGGTGGAACATTTAGTAACACCTCGTTAGTTTGCAAGTGCCCCTCCACGCTTAAATTGAAATTGTGTTTCAGGCTTATCGCCTTGAAACACATTGGGGTGAGGTCCCTCGCCCTCACCATGCCTCGTCCGCATCACTTCCTCCGTGGACCTAGCACCCGGATCCGACTAACTCTTCCTGTGCACACCTCGCGGACCACCCACATCGGTGCGCCTAGTCCCAGGTGCGTGACCTGACCCATATACCTGATTAAGGCTCTGGGAGAGCAAACCCTGGGGTGAATTTGAGAGAGCGAGACGTGGGGAGGCTAGGGGTTAGGTTTTGCCTAACCGGTCGCCTGTGCAGGGAACAAGAGAAGCAAGGGAAGAGCGGCGAGGACTTAGCCACAGAGAAGAAAGCTGTGGCCAGAGAGAAAGGGAGAAGGAACTCGGAGCAGCAGAGAAGCAAAGGAGGAAGAAGAAGATGGCACTGTAGCCGCAGAGAAGCTAAAGCAGAAGGAGAAAGAAGAGAAGAATTTGGCACAACAGAGAAGAAGAAGAGAAAAAGAAGCAGCAGAGAAGAAAGAAGAAGTCAGAAGGACTAGGTGCACAACAGAGAAGAAGAAAAGAAGGAGAAGAAGCCAAGAGGAAGAAGAAGAACCAGCAGTAGCAGCACTGTAGCAACTGGCATTTAAGGCGTTTTACCCTTGGAGTCAGACGTCTGAAAAGAGAAAGAGAGAGGCAGACAAAAGAAAAAGAGAAAGAGAGAAGACATTTTTTTCCCCTTTCTTTAGTCTTTTGTAAAACAGTATATATTATAAATTGTGATTTTGTACGCTTCTAGAATCAAGTTTTGGTCCCTAGTTCGACTTCGGAGATTTTCTGTTTTCCAGTAATAAAATAAAATACAAATACAAACCGGTCCCTCGCGGACCACTACCTGTACACATTTAATGAACAATGACATGAATGGAAATACCTGCGATATACTGAATAATCGATTGTGAAATCTTGAGCTTCCTGTTATGCATTTAATGAATCAGATGTGAAAATGAGAAAGTCTATGTACGAACCCTACGAGGAATTTAGAAAGAAACCAACAATACTGTAGTACGGAAAACTTGATGGTTTTGGAACATGTTGCCTACGGGAGGCTATTCAGACTTGGTTAAGGGAAGTGAGTTGGCCCTCGTGTACGTGTTACCGAAGAGAGCAACTATCCCTTTAGAGTAGTGGGGAGCTTGCCGCCCCTTGGGTTGAGACCCGGGATTAGGTTTGGCCACTCTATGTCGACTCCTGTTTGGCCCTCGCGTACGTGGTACCGAGGTGAGATACTTAGTGTAGGGGGGAGTTGTTGGTGCTAGAGCACCACTATCATTTATTTTGATAATAACAAAACTCGTGTCATTTAACATTTGCACTTGAAGTCTTTGATTTCAGGTCAATTGCAAATGGAGATGTGGTTAGACGGAGTTCAAGCTCGCATCCATGGCAGATTGGAGGAGCTTGATGGAGAATAGAAGATCTTCACGAGGAGCGATGGCTTGAAGAAGGAAGAAAATGAAGAATATGGTAGATTTCCTTTCCTTGTACTCTATGTATTTTTTGTTTCTTTTTTGCACTTTATTTTGTTACTTAGATTCATGTTAAAGAGCCTCAAAGAACCCTTACAGTAGTCCTAGGAACACCTGCACAAACCTGGGATACTTAGGTTTTATGTAAAGAACTTAGAAAACCAAACTATGATTCAAACAGCTTTTTCAGACGTCTGATAAATACTTTTAAGACGTCTGACTGTTGACTTAGACGTCCGATTATGCTTAGGTTGGACTTAGTTAGTTCTGTCTGATGAAATCGGACTTCCAGACCTTGGTCTAGACATCTTAGAAGATGTCTGATGCCTTTGTCAGACGTCCAATTAGTGGACCGTTGGCTGCCTTAGTAAACACTGAAGGAAACGACCGTTAGCCTCGTATCAGACGTCTGTAGAGGACACCGGACGTCTGATACATGATCGTTTTGCCTCGGCTAACCCAAAATCTCTTCTCAAAGATTTTCTAGCCGTTGCACACTCCAGACGTCCAGACATCTTTTCAGACGTCCTGTGTGTCGTCTGATGCACTTCCACTAGAACCCTCTTTCGATCTGATTCAAGTCAGGAAGGAGACCTGCCCATAATCAGATGTCTGACTTTGTTCCCAGACGTCTTAAACTAGTTTTCCAGACGTCCGATGTCAGGATCAGACGTCTGATAACCCTGTCAGTGTAATGATTAATCCTAATTTCGGCCTGATTTTCTTGGAGCTTGCACCCAACGGCTATGGAAGCCTTCTAAGCCCTTCCAAAGCCTTCCTAGGACCTCTATAAATAGAGGAGAACCTTTGCCACTCAAACACAAACCAAGACACATCCAAGAAACATACTTTCCACTCTTTAGTGTCTAAAAGAAGAAGATCATATAGAAGAAAGCTCTTGATCTCCAGGCTTAGTTTTACACCCAGAGAGCTTGATTCCTGTTACGCACCCGCTCTCCCTCCGCGATTATGAGAGCGACGAAGCGCTACCGCGTGGTTCATGCATCTGCGTCGTCGATGCACTTCTTGCAAAGGGAAGCATCCTAACTCCTATAGAAGCTTTGTTTAAGAATACCTTTGTTGGTTCTATAGGACTATTTGTATTTTACTTTGTTATTTGGTTAGGTATTCGCGTTGCAAATTCCCATCTCCTTCGTGAGACAAAATCCTTCTCGTGAAGAGAAGGGGTTTGAGGTACGCTACCCTTGTATAAAGTAGCGTGGTTGTAATTGAGGTTGTACTACCCTCGTTTAAGTAGTACGTTAGTGGATTTGATTTACTTGGTTGATCGGAAAATCCTAACTCGAGAGGGTTAGGTGGTGGTTTTCACCTGGGTTGGGTTTCCACCTAAAAAATCATTGTGTACATTGTGTGATTGTTATTTTGTGAGATTGTTCCATTTATAATTCCGCATTATTTTTACGTCACGCTGATCTCACCCCCTCCAAGTAGGGATTTACAATTGGTATCAAAGTAGGTTCTTGGAAAATCGGAGTAACTCCCGGCAAGATCATGGAGGGGAGCAATTCCGCAATCCGGATCTCCGAGGGGCAGTCCACGACTCGTCCGCCAATCTTCGACGGGAGCAACTACCCCTACTGGAAGCTGCGGATGAAGACTTGGCTTCAAGCCAATGACTTCACGATTTGGGCCAGGTGTGAGATGCCATTTGACATCCCAGAGAAACCCGTGAGAGGCGACTCGCAACAACAAATTCGTGAACTCTCTTTGAATGCGAAGACCATGAACGCCCTCTACTGCGCGCTTAGCCCGAAGGAGTTCAACAGAATCTCGCAATGCGCCACTGCATACGAGATTTAGCACACACTTGAGGTAACTCACGAAGGTACCTCTAAGGTAAAAACTTCTAAAATAAATTTACTTTCTCAAGAATTTGAATATTTTTCTATGAAGTCTAACGAATCTTTAAGTGAGATGAACACTAGGTTCACTCTCATTGTAAATAATTTGAAAGCTTTAGGGAAGACCTTCATCAAAGGGGAGCTTCAAGGAAAGCTACTCCGTTCCCTTGGACCAGAATGTGAGCAGAAGGTCACGGCGATTAAGGAAGCAAATGAGGTGGAGGAGCTTAACATGGAAGATCTCCTAGGCAATCTTATGGCCTACGAGACAAAGCTGAATCAGAAGAATAAGGATACACCGGAGCCAAAGTCGAAGAAGACCCTTGCATTCAGAGTTGCATCGGATAGCGAGGTAAGTTCCGACGACGAAGACTTTAAGATTTTACTTAAAAAGTTTTCCAAGTTTTGTAGGGAATCAAAGAAAGAAATGGAGAAGAAGGAAACCCTGAGACGTTGCTACCACTACAACGAGAGAGGGCATCTACGACCAGAATGCCCACTTCTCAAGAAGGAGAAGAAGAAATAAAAAGAGAATAAGTCTAAGAAGAAGGCATTCCAAACAACTTGGGATGACTCGAGCTCAGAAGAAGAAGAGAACCCCGAGGAAGAAATCGCTTGCTTTGGTTTCATGGCCAAAGGAAGTGATAGCGATAGCGACAACTCCGACAATGAGGTACATTCCGATTTACAAGATGCTTTTGATGATCTATTTGAACTTAGTAAATCACTTAAGATAGAAAATAAAAATGTTAAAAAGAACCTTAATTTTCTTAAAAATGAAAATGATAGGTTAGAAAAATAACTCAAGGATCTAGAAACTAGTCCTAAGGATAATAACTTGCTATTAGAAAATAAAAATTTAATCAATGAAAATATAAAATTGATTGAAGAAAATGCTAGTCTAAAGTTAGAAATTTCTGATTTAAAGATTAAGAAGAATATTATAGAAAAAGAAATCGCTTATCTTTGGGTAAAATCAAATAATTTGATAAATAAGGTAGATAACTTATATAGCCCTAAGGTTGAGAAAGGATCTTCGTCAAGGAGACCCGCTAACAGATCCGGATCCAAGCTCACTTGGATACCGAAGAAAGATTTGGAATCTTATTTTGTAGGTTTCAAGGGTGACTACAACACAACGGACTGGACCTACAAGCTCAAGGCTGGTCAACTTGAGTTGGGAGGACTAAGGAGTAGACCAAGGAGAAGAACAAGAAGACCGATGAGACGGTGAACAAACAATAGACCCGCCGCATGTCGACCGCCAGACTAGAGACCGGCGCCGATGCTCGGGCCTCCAAGCTACGGATGGGAGCCCCATTCGATGTGGCATCCACCACCTTCATTTTGGCCATTTTATTGGCCATGGTAGGTGAGGTAAAACCCTTTACCCTATCCTTTTATCATTAAGCATATAGATAGGGGGAGTTTAAATTATGAGCTTATTGTCAATTATAAAGGGGGAGATGTAAGTTAGCTATATTTCCTTTAGTAAGGGGGAGAAAAATAATAGCTATCTTGTTATTACAAAAAGGGGAAGGACATTACTCTTGTTAAAATAAATTTAACTCATTCATAGAAGAGCATGTTTTAAGGGGGAGTTATAGGAAATTTAAAATCAATTAAACCTTTTTGATAATGTCAAAAAGGGGGAGGATTTTTTTGCATTATTATTTATGGTTTTTTCATCATCAAAAAGGGGGAGATTGTTGGTGCTAGAGCATCACGATCGTTTATTTTAATGATAACAAAACACGTGTCATTTAACATTTGCACATGAAGTCTTAGATTTCAGGTCAATTGCAAATGGAGACGTGGTTAGACGGAGTTCGAGCTCGCATCCATGGCAGATTGGAGGGGTTTGACGGATAACAGAAGAGCTTCACGAGGAGCGATGGCTTGAAGAAGGTAGGAGATGAAGAACATGATAGATTTCCTTTCCTGTTACTCTATGTATTTTCTGTTTCTTTTTTTGCACTTTATTTTGTTACTTAGATTCATGTTAAAGAGCCTCAAAGAACCCTTACAGTAGTCTTAGGAATACTTGCACAAACCTAAGATACTTAGGTTTTATGTAAAGAACTTAGAAAACCAAACTAAGGTTCAAATAGCCTTTTCAGATGTTTGATAAATACTTTTAAGATGTCTGACTGTTGACTTAGACGTTCGATTATGTTTAGGCTGGACTTAGTTAGTTCTGTTTGATGAAATCAGATGTCCAGACCTTAATCTAGATGTCTTAGAAGACGTCTGATGCCTTTGCCAGACATCCAATTAGTGGATCGTTGGCTACCTTAGTAAACACTGAAGGAAATGATCGTCAGCCTCGTATCAGACGTCCGTAGAGGACACCGGACGTCTGATACATGACCGTTTTTCCTCAGCTGACCCAAAATCACTTCTCAGAGATTTTTTAGCCCTTGCACGCTCCCTTGGGAATCCATTTTCGCAAAAAAGTAGGTTTCCAGACGTCCAGACATCATTCCAGACGTCCTGTGTGTTGTCTGATGCACTTCCACTAGAACCTTGTTTCGATCTGATTCAAGTCAGGAAGGAAACCTGCCCATAATCAGATGTCTGACTTTGTTCTCGGACGTCTTAAACTGGTTTTCCAGACGTCCGATGCCAGGATCAGACGTCTGATAACCCTGTTAGTGTAATGATTAATCCTGATTTCGGCCTGATTTTCTTGGAGCTTGCACCCAATGGCTATGGAAGCCTTCTAAGGCCTTCCAAAGCCTTCCTAGGACCTCTATAAATAGAGAAGAACCTTTGCCACTCAAACACACACCAAGACACATCCAAGATACATACTTTCCACTCTTTAGTGTCTAAAAGAAGAAGATCGTATAGAAGAAAGCTCTTGATCTCCAAGCTTAGTTCTACACCTAGAGAGCTTGATTCCTATTGCGCACTCGCTCTCCCTCCGCGATTACTAGAGCGACGAAACGGTACCACGTGGTTCACGCATCCGCGTCGTTGACGTAGTTCTTGCAAAGGGAAGCATCCTAACTCCTATAGAAGTTTAGTTTAAGAATATCTTTGTTGGCTCTATAGGACTATTTGTATTTTGCTTTGTTATTTGGTTGGGTATTTGCTTTGCGAATTCCCGTCTCCTTCGTGAGACAAAATCATTCTCGTGAAGAGAAGGGGTTTGAGTTACGCTACCCTCGTATAAAGTAGCATGGTTGTAATTGAGGTTGTACTACTCTCATTTAAGTAGTATGTTAGTGGATTTGATCAACTTGGTTGATTGAAAAATCCTAACTCGAGAGGGTTAGGTGGTGGTTTTCACCCGGGTTGGGTTTCCACCTAAAAATCATTGTGTACATTGTGTGATTGTTATTTTGTGAGATTGTTCCATTTATAATTCCACATTATTTCTATGTCACGCTGATCTCACCCCCTCCAAGTAGGGATTTACAGGAGCTAGCCGCCCGATGGGGCTCGGGGTTAGGTTTGGCCACCCTACACCGACACTTGTTAGGCCAGCTGGGCAAACTGGGATAGTCGGACAAGGGTACGCGGACTGTGGAGAGGCGAGACCCCTATTTTGTTTTGAGGGGTGAGACCCCTATTTTGAGAGGGCAAGACCCTGTGTTGTTCCGTGTTGTACGTTTGGGTGTACCCACTAGTGGAAACGACTGACCGCATGCCAGTGTGGTGTAGCTCCCCGTGCGCTTATCACACGTGTTGTAGTCATCGCTACGTTGCGACTATGATCTCGGGGTAGTAGACTGGGGGTAGGACTACCACGGGGGACTCTCTCGGCCAGGAGAGTGCCACGTGTACATCCTGCATCGAGGGAAAACTTCAAGCAAGATCGTTCCCTTAGGGAACAAGAAGATTGAACAATGTCATGGAACCAGATTAGTGTACTCGACCCAGAAACTCATAAACCAGAGAATCGGAAACGGATGAAAATAAATAACTGACAATTGAATGTTTAGTTGATTATTGTTTTAATTATGTTGCTTGTAAATAACTTAACTACCACTCTACTCAGCGTTAGTTGACTCTAGATTTTGTAACCATGTTCAGGTCAGGGATTCGAGCAGCCAGAGACACCAGCTGCTGAGGGCGTTGGGCCCAGTCGAGCCTAGCCATAGTTTCCTTTCTTTTGTTTTGATGTAGAGAGTTTTGTTGTAGTGAGTACCTATAGCTTGTGGTTATATCCAGTTATATTGCTACCGGTTCCTTATTGTGATGGCTATATTTGTAACAATATTTTTCCTCTCTATCATGAAAAATCTATTGGTTTGTTGTTTTCTTTCTTTTACTGTCAGTTTTATATTTTCCGCTTAGTTACATTACTCGTGTGGTTGTGGAATGAGTATGCATTTGGTTATTTCTCGTTGGACGACTGGGTCTTGGAGTTCGTCGAGATGAGCCGTTCTCGGGTTCTGTAGGGAGACAGGAACGAGTTGTGACACCACCGAATACACGAGGTCGTTGTGATCGCGCAATGACAGATAGTACGTCAACATATTGTGATCGCAGAAGACCTCCAACATGCGTAGCTCTTGTTGCATGGTTAGTTATGGCCTTCACTAGTTAAGAAATCTCAGTGCCTCCATCAATTGGACTTGTGGATCTAGGGATCGATTGGCACTCATCTAATATGGTAACTCATTGATGCATTAGAACCACTCATTTGGAGGTTGGCCCCGATCGGAACCCCTCTCCCACTTCCCTCCACTACTTTGCGAATGACATCTGGTTTGACTCCCTTTAATGACCGTCTCCTCCTCTCCATCCTCCTTAGTTGCACTATCGACTATATGTGTCCTCTCTGAACCATTCGTCACAGGTTGAGTTGAAGATTGTGCCATTGATGGAGCGCCACTAGCACCGTCTAAACCCTTGATTTGGTGAACAAGATCAAACGAAAGGAAAGGTTTTGTCTGGAAGATGTGATATGAGTAATCCAATTGTAAGAGGATATGGTGAAAATTGGTTAGTATGGTAATGTTTGAATTGTAGTGCATGTACATGGGAGGTATGTAAGATGTTCTACCTCATTCCAAGAATCCGGAGTCGGTGGGATAGGTTGGTGGGTCTTTTTATCCCAACCCCAACCAGAATGAGTACGTAGCATGAGGTATCTGGACTACATCTCCTTGAGCTGTTTCCTCCGTCCTTGCAACTGTGCCCTAGTAGCTAGGGAATTACTACATATTTTGTATTGCTCTATAATCCAATTCCATCCTGAGGAATTGAATGATTTGCTAATGTAAAAGTCCCCTATCGCTTTTTCTTCAAGGAGAATACTGAGCAGGAGTCTATCTTCGGAGGTCTCCTAACCTGACCTCTTAGGTTTGTTGCTAACTCACCTGCTAATGTATGCTCCTTCAGCCATGTTATGGTTCAAGACAATTACGTTAAATGTTAGTTCATCCCTGTTATACTTGAAACAAAATGCAGAAACAACTTTATCACTTGAATGCAAAAGGTTAATACACTAACATGTCATGCCCCCATAAATTATAGAATACCATAGGTTTACCCTTAACTTGGTGAAGTCAACATTCACACAAGGGTGGGAAGGGAACACAAGGTAATTTTAGAATTCCACGTGTTGAGTCTTTAGACTCATCATTTGGATGATTGAACAATGAAGTCTAGTACATACAAAACTCCCATAATTGCTTCAATCAGGTATTGTATACAAATGGCCTCCATGCACTTCCTTCCACTTTTCTCTTCAAAAATTTTGGATTAGATAGTTACAAACCGTTACATCAATTGTTAAGTTGTAATCTCCACATCTTCCCTAGCACTTATCAAATTTGCACTCATTTGTTGGTAATACTTATTCAATTGAAAGTTTCTCAGGAACATTCCTTCAACTTATGAAAATAGTAAGGCTAACCAATATAAAAAGAATTCCTCAATTACCTCTGAAGTACTGAGTATAATATGTTAAGTACTAATCCCCAAATAAATAAATATATAAAATATATGGATACATGTATAGGTACATATATAGAGATATACATACATACATGTCATGTATATGCTCGTACATTCCTGCTCTCTTTCCCATACATACTGGGAAATACACATGCAGGAAAATGTACGTTTACTCACATATGCATATATATATATACACATATGCAGAGAAGTACATGTATCTCAGGTATGCATGTCTCTCGGCAATTGCATTTCCATATGTAAAAGTCATTCTCATTGATTCGATTATACATATTTTTCTATTTTGATTGTGATGCATTTTTATTTATTTAACAAATATGCATGTGCATTCTTTTAGTAAGTCACCTTATATTTTCTGTAACGTGTACTCGTCACCCACACGAGAAAACTTTTCAATGCTTATTTACTGTTTTGCTAGGAAGTTTGAACTTTCGGAATCACGCTTGAAATTAACTGTGACGATCATGCTACCTATCAGTACATACGAAGATAATTAATGTGACCTTTCAAATTGTTAAATTTCATCACCGGTCGAGATAATGTTACAATTCAATAGGAAATGTTTTTGGGTTAAATAATTATTACGATATAAACTTTTCAGTGTCACATTTAGCAACCATATTTGTTTTTTTATCAAGAGAGATGTATCATCAAGGGAACGAAGATGATACAAATGTAATTCTAAAGAGTAAAGAAGAAGGATCAACTCAATGTCCCTCAAAGAGGGAGAAGGATGTTTCCCCTCAGGAGGAGAGAACTCCAAAATATACATCATAAAGAAATAAAAGTAAAGAGAACATAAAAGAAGCATCCAACATATCACTTCGATGCAGGTAAACCTACACCACGCACTGGATATGACAAAACACCATCGATGTCGTAGACGTACCACACTAACAGGTGCCTAGTGATTGAAATGAGGTCGGCCATCCACCTGGTCGTGATGAGTTCAACTTCAAATGTGGTTTCACCATCAAAAGCAATGCCAATCATGCAGAGGTGAAGTGGAGTTGAGGATTAGCATCTAATATGGACCCTTAACCATGGTGACAACACACACAATGAAAACAACCCCACACCAAAGCACAGTCAAGCCAGAGATATGACTGCAACCGCGACTCGATGGTGACCGACCACTGTCGCCGTAGCGTCCAAACGACAACCACGATCCGATGACACCTGGATAGCAGTCGCAGTGGCCAAACATCGACCATGATCCGTACCATTGATGAACGCAGCCACAAATGCCAGATAGTCACTCCCATCAACCCACGGACAGAGGAGGTCGTTAGGGAGGTTGCTGCATGAAATTGCACATTGGAAGGAGAGGGAAAGAGGGCGGAGTAGACGATGGCAAGAGAAGAGGAGCTCTGACCAGCACGCGGCCGATTGGAGCCCCAAAGGCAATGACGAGAACATATTTGAACGATAGAGAAAGTAAACTCAAGTCAAACTATCATCCTCAAGGTTCATCAATCAATAAAAAAATAGGTTCATCGTATCTTTTTAGTCTGTTGGAAACTATTTTATATATATGTGTGTGTGTTATTTGGCTGATGGAACATTTAAAAATCATGTTAATAGATCTGATGTACAGATGTTGGCTTTTATTAGTTCTATTGTTTCTTATGAATTTTTCCCGCTATTTATGCTTTTCTTACGAAGTTTTTCGGCCATTTGTATGTGGACATGTCATTGTTATTTTCTGTCCTACTTACGTATCATGGTGAAAGAACTATTCAATCATATTTCTATGATTTCAATGACGTACAATAAATCTACAATATTGCATAATATTTCATCAAACACACACGTAACGTTCCATTCAAACATCCAAAGAGAAGATCCCTACACAAGGGTGTAAGTGGAAAAATGCATAACATTCTAATAAAATCTTGAAGATGGAAACATTCGAAATTATATTTATCGCTGGGAAGTCCAAGGAATAATCCATAGAAAGTCCAAGAACAACTAGGTATACCTATCGATGGATGCTTGATTGCTGTAGAGCTTAGTCGACACCCACGCAACAGTGAGATAGAGAAGTAAGGCCCTAAAGCTACACCCATTCCGTTGCTACGTCCTCCCTAGATCGGATTGGTAGACACAGTGGGTGCTCACGACTCTTGCGATTCATCGGAAAAGGACGACATGTCAGACAAAAGAGTAAACATAGAGAACAAACAAGAATGGAGTGATTGGCATTGGCGTACGTGATCAATGAAAACTTGCCGGTCGATGGGGACCTTACCAACATCCCGCAGTTTTACTTGTCGATCGTGTTTTACTGCTGGTGTCCTCTTCTTCCTCCCCCGCCCTCGTAATTGATCCCTCGACCAATCACCCGAACCACCACCAATGCGAGAATGAAAGCTCCAACGCCTGCCTCCTATTAATACCCCAAACGCGCAGGGGCAAAGGTCACAATCAACAACAACACCTCCTCTCTCCTGTGGCTCCAAGACCGACGATAGTCGTTGTCATGCCTCGATAATCTTCCCAACGGATCAGGAATGGATCACCAGGTGTGCTTGCGCTAGGATCCCAGCTACCAGGTAGTTTGGGTTCTAATTTGCAGTCCTATCAGCTAGGTATGCTCTAGGGAAGTCAATTTTTAATTAAATTGTGGAGTCGAAACCTGCCGAAAATTTGACAAAATTTCGTCTGTTTATTCAATATTTTTCTCAAAATTGGTACCTACAACCTATACCTGTGCATGCATACCACAAAGTTCAATAGGTGGGTGCATCCCAAAATCACACCACAAAACAAGTAAAAGCGGTAAAACATGAACAGGCACACTCTACATCCAATGGTAGTAAAAACATGGAAAAAAGAAAAATGTGAAAACAAAGTCCAGTTACCAGTAACACATCATCATGAGCATCCACATAATCATGTTGTTTATCAACTAACAATTTACAAGCATAAAGTCCACAGATAACTGAGGGCATAATCTAACTGGGGGCACTAACAAAAAGATTACATACCCAGGTCCTCCTGGGTTCAAATCCTGAGTGAAATGTTGCTTGTGTTGGTGTAAGAGCACCAGAATCGTTAATTTTTATGATAACAAAATATTTGTTATTTAATATTTACAAATTGAGTTTATGAGTTTCAGGAAAATTGCAAATGGATATAAGTGAGAAGGAGCTCAAGTTTGTGTCCATGGTGGATTGGAGGAGCTCATTGGAGGAGGAGCTTCACGCGGAGTTTGAAGACAAGAAGAATATGATAGATTTCTTTTTGTCTTGTATTCTGTATTTTATTTTTGTATCTTTGTTCTTTACTCTTTATTTTGTTTAGATTATATGTTAAAGAGCCTCAAAGTAACAAAACAGTAGTCTTAGGAACACTTACTCAACCCTAGGATACTTAGATCTCTTGAAGAGAACTTAGAAAACCAAATTAGATTTTAGGTAGCTTGATTAGACGTCCAATCTGGAAATCAGACTTCTGATCTTAAACTTTAAGATGTCTGACTGTTTGACCATACGTCCAAACACTTAGGCCAAACTTAATGCTTTCTGTCTATTGATATCAGATGACCAACCCTTAGTCCAGACATCTTCGAAGGCATCTAAGGACCTTGCCAGATGTCCAACTAGAGGACCATTGGCTTGTCCGACTTAATTATTGAGGATTAACCCTTAATCTGATTAACATTTATTTTCATACGTCCTTAGAGAACCCTAGACGTTTGACAAGTAGATGTTAGGCTAAGATCTGATCCTAATTACTTTCTTTAGACCTTATAGCTGATTAAGCCTCGAGAAATCCATTCCTGTAGTATTTTTTTGTTTCCAGACGTCTAGACATATTGCCAGAAGTCCAACCTGTCGTCTGAGCAACTTAGGCTAGAACCCTGTTTAGGTCTGGAAAAAATAGGAAGGAAATCCATATAAAATTAGACGTCTGATTTGTTTCACAAATGTCTTATAATTGATCTTTAGACGTCCATCTTGATCCAACCTTAATCAGATCTTCTACCTTTTCATATCAGGTGACCGATCCCTAGATCAGACGATGACCCAGACGTCTGATAATAGATTTAGACGTCATATAACCCTGTCAGAATCATAAATGATTCTAATTTCGACCTGATTTGCCTTGGGATTATTCCCAACGGTTATAGAAGCCTTCCAACGGCTAGAAAAGGCTTTTAAACCCTTCATAGGGCCTTTATAAATAAAGGACCTTTCCTTTACAACATTGAAATGACCCGCTGCCCTTTTAGTCGGATAAGACATCTGGAGTGTCAGTTAGACGTCTGGACATCCGAAAGTGGAAAAAATCAAAACTTACTTTTCCTCTGCGTGCGCACGATGCGTGGGCCATTCTCTCTCCTCTCGACCCTCTCACTCAAAATCCTAATGCTACCCTTTTTAAACCCCTCTCCTCACCACCCTCACCCCCTCACCACTAGCCACCGCCACCTCCAGCCATCGTCCCTGTGCAGCCGCGGCGAGGGTTAGGAGGGAGAGCGAGAGAGAGAGAGAGGGTGAGCAAGGGAGAATGAGAGGGAAAGAGAGAGGAAGAACGTGAAGGGAGGACTAAGGCCGAAGGAGCTTCAGCGGAGCTCGGAGGAGCTCATGCAGAGCTTGGGGGACCTCGCGAGGAAGCTTGGAGGAGCTTCGTGGGAGCTCGTGCGGGAGCTCGCGCGAGCAGCGGCGGGCATGCACGCGAGGAGGGGTTCGGGGAGGCAACCTCCCGGCCCTCTGTAGCTGCTAAGGTTGCTGCAATGTGCTGTGAGCAGCATTGCGAGGAAAGCAGCGTCGCGAAGGAGGTTCTAGTACTAGAAATCTTCCAATATCAGACGTCTGGAGGATCGCCCAGACATCCGTAGCGATAGCAGGATGTCCGGGACTGGAGCCAGACGTTTAAAAGCACTTTGGACGATAAGGTATGTTGTGCTGCACGGGCTCTGCACATACAGACGTGTTCGTGAGCTGAAAATAGGGTCTGTACTCTGCACGCAGGTGCAGAGCGTCGGGAAGGAGCACGGTGCGCCATTCGAGGCACTTTTGGATGTCTGACCGCATCGTCAGACATCCGACAGCACTCTCAGACAACCAGAGGCATAGTCCGACGTCTGAAACTTCCCTCAAACGGTCGCGGAAGGATCCGGATGTTCGAGGAAGCCGTAGGAAACCTGGGGTGACTACTGACGTCTTTTAAGTCATCTGGGACTAGTCCCAGACATCTGATTTTGGACAGTGAGCATGTTTTTGGCCTGTTTAGGGCCCAAACGGAATCAGTTTTCCGCAAACAAACTACCATTGTGTTTCGCTTGAGTTTCTCTATGAGTTAGTGTCACTTGTATACGGTTTTGGACTCATTTGATGTGGTGGTCAATTGTATAGGTCTCCAGCTAGTCGAGTACGCGGGACCTGCGGAGGCGTCAGGATTTGAGATCCGAGCCGTCATTCCTCCCGTATTTTTCGGTAGAGTGGTTTACATTAACATGATGATTTAAACAAATAGATTGCATGTTTAGAATAACTTGAATGAACCCTAGGGAAGGAAAAAATGAGTATGGTTTGAGCTACACAGTATACTTAAGATACATGTAAAACCCTAGGATGAGAATGAACCCTCGGGTAGGAACAAATGAGTATGCTTTGAGCTACACTATATACTTGAGATACATGTAAAACCTTAGGAGGAGAATGAACCCCAGGATAGGAACAAATGAGTATGGTTGAGGTACGTTGTTTACTTGAGATGCATGCAAAACTCTAAATGCAAGCAAATGTATTGATTATTTTAATGTGAGGCTTGTCAGTTAGAAAATCACGAGTTGCCTATTTTAAGAATAAAATCGATAATGTAAATAGAGAGATCAAAAAGTTTGGAACATGAAATGAAAGGAATATCAGCATGAACCCTACGGGGAATTAGGAGAAGAACTCCTGTAGACGGCAAGTGAGCTGGCCCTTATGTACACGGTACCAAGGAAAGCCACTGTCCCTTTTAGAGTAGAGGGGAGCTTGTTGCCCTTTGGGTTGAGGCCCAGGGTGGGTTTGGCCACTCTACGACGACTCCTGCTTGGCCTCGCGTACGTGGTACCGAGGTGAGCTATTTAGAGTAGAGGGGAGCTTGCTGCCCTTTGGGTTGAGACCTGGGGTGGGTTTGGCCACTCTACGATGACTCCTGCTTGGCCTCGCATATGTGGTACCGAGGTGAGCTATTTAGAGTAGAGGGGAGCTTGCCGCCCTTTGGGTTGAGACCCGAGGTGGGTTTGGCCACTCTACGACAACTCCTACTTGGCCTCGCATACGTGGTGTCGAGATGAGCTACTTACTGTAGGGAGGGAGCTAGCCGGCCCACAGGGCTCGGGGTTAGGACTAGCTACCCTACATCGACTCTTGTTAGGCCCACAGGGCAAACTGAGATAATCGAACGAGGGTACGCAGACTGTGGAGGGGCAAAACTCTTATTTTGTTATGAGGGGCGAGACCTTCGTTCTGAGAAGGCAAGGCCCTATGCTGTTCCGTGCTGTACTTTAGGCGTACTTGCTAGAGGAAACCATTGACCGCGTGCCAGTGCAGGGTAGCTACCTGTGCACTTATCACTCGTGCCATAGTCACCACTACGTTGCGACAGTGACCTCGGGGTGGTTGACTAGGTGTAGGACTATTGCGGGGGACTCTCCCGGCCAGGAGAGCACCACGTGTATCTCCTACACCACGGGAAAGACTACAATCAAGATCGTTCCCATGAGGAATAGGCAAGATCAAGAAACACATGGATCCTTTGTGGAATAAATGAACCAGAAATACCTAGTTGAGATGAATGTAAATGAGAATTAAATCTAGTTGCTTGTTTTACTTTTGTTGCATATAAATAATATAAACACCACTCTACTCAGTGTTCGTTAACTCTGTCTTTTCGTAACCCTGTTTAAGACCAGGAGTTGAGTAGCCTGAGTTTTTGACTGCAGAGGATGCTGGGCCTAGCCGAGCCCGGCCGTAGTTGTTTCCTTTCAGCTCTTTAGCATTTCTGCTATAGTAGTGAGTACTGGACATCTTTATTATTGTTTCTGTTATATCTTGTTTACCTTCCCACTGTTGTTGTTGTGATGGTATGTAATATTTTGAGATAGTTGTTCTATTTTCTGTTACTGTCTCGCTTTTACTTCTATTTAGTTATAATGCATGTGTGGATGTGGTTTTATTTACTGCTTTTGGTTATTCCTCGATGGACGACTAGGTCTTGGGATTAGTCGAGGCGAGTCGGTCCTGCGTCCTGTAGGGATCTGGGAACCAGGTCGTAACTTGGCTTATCCGACTTAATTATTGAGGATTAACCCTTAATCATATTAACATTTATTTTAATACATCCTTAGAGAACCCTAGACGTCTGATAAGTAGATGTTAGGCTAAGATCTGATCCTAATTACTTTCTTTAGACCTTATAGCCGATTAAGCCTCGAGAAATCCATTCCTGCAGTATTTTTTTATTTCCAGACGTCCAGACATATTTCCAGAAGTCCAACCTGTCGTCTGAGCAACTTAGGCTAGAACCTTGTTTAGGTCTGGAAAAAACAGGAAGGAAACCCGTCTAAAATTAGACGTTTGATTTGTTTCACAAATGTCTTATAATTGATCTTTAGACATTCGTCTTGATCCAACCTTAATAAGATCTTCTACCTTTTTAGATCAGACAACTGATCCCTAGATCAGACGATGACCCAGACGTCTGATAATAGATTCAGACGTTTGATAACCCTGTTGGAATCATAAATGATCCTGATTTTGGCCTGATTTGCCTTGGGATTATTCTTAACGGCTATAGAAGCTTTCCAATAGCTAGAAAAGGCTTTTAAACCCTTCATAGGGCCTTTATAAATAAAGGACCTTTCCTTTACAACATACACTAAGTAGCACTACTTCTACACTCTTTGTGTCATAGAGAAGCAATTATCAAGAAGGGAAGTGATCTTCCTCTCCAAGCCCCATCCAACAAATCTGAGAGCTTCAATGCTCTGTCGAGATCATGCCTATGCACTTCTTACTAAGGGGAGATTGATGAGGTGTGGCTCATCATAGCTAAAATGCCTAAGTTAAGCTAGAAACTAGGTTAAACACTATTGAATTAACACATGAAAAGGGTTAAGTGTGGGAAATAGTGAAAAAGACCTAAAATATCAATTTTGTGTTAAAAATGCAAAATTAGGTCATTAAATGAGATACTCTATTCATTAATATAAATTGATGATCCATTTGCAAATTGAACAAACATTTGAGTTCAAAAGTTCAAATCAAAAGTATAATTAACTTCCTTAATGTTCAATTAATCTTCAACAAAAACTTGGTTGCATTTAGACATCATTAGGACCTTGTATTAGTAGTTTTACATTTAGGTCCTTTGTTCACATACATTTATTCACATTAAAAACCTTCCAGGGATCATTTTGTAATTCGTAGGGACCTATTTGAAAATCCTAAGGACTGTTCTGCAGAACTTCTTAGTCACTTGTGGGGTTTGCTACTTTTCTTCTACCCCTTCGCCTATAAGGGCTTCCCCAAAAATTCACCTTTACACCTAATGTCGCGCAGGGTCTACTGTAGCCTCATGAACTCCACCAATTGCAGCATCTATCCTTCATCAATTGATCTTGTGGCCCAGACTCTTGACCCAGATCCCATCCAATGGTTGCATTTTGGATTGGAACTTCGCACGCACTCTTCTTCTCATCACAACTGCCCATACCCTAGGTGCCTAATTGCACCATTGTGGTGCTCACATTTAGTACCTCAGCTACTTAAGTCCCTCCCTAAGCTCGCGCGCACGCAGATCACCTTCCGTCCTATTTTCTTGAGGTGATCCCTTTGTCCTCTCCGGCTCTCCTAACCCCTTCATTCGCCACATATGTGACAGAGGTGTGGTTTCTTACCTCCCATTCCTCCTCGCTGCTAGGGATGACGTACACTTGAGGACAACCCTGGAGCTCCTCTTGTGGGCTCTTCACTCACTGGAGATCTCCCCCGTTCTTCCTCAGCCGTTGGCTTTGGATCCAGGAAACCCCATTCCTCTTCTTAGATTAGGATTTCCTGCTTTTTAGATTAATTGTAGTGTTAGCCAGAGTAATTTAGGAGTAGATTAGATATTAGAAATCAAATTCAATGATGGATTATCTTAGTTAGGAGTAGATTAGTGTAGATCTACTCCGCCCTCTGTGATCAATTCAGATCAGAGAGGTGTTTTTCCATCGCCATTTCGATGCATACAGCTTTCTCTTTGCTTCATGATTCGCTTATGATTTTTCCCTTGAATTTTATTCATTGATCACCCATCCATCAAGGTCAAATTCAGATCCGAAGCCTTGGCTTCTAGATCTAAATTTGCACCTAAAAACCCACTTGGGGGGTCTCCCACTCACTCCATAAGTTCACAAAGACCCCCCGATCTGATTTGATTGACTAAAATTGCTTGATATCTTTCAATTTGCTTTTAATGTCCAATCTTATGATTTGGTGATCATTTGGTTTTATCGGATTCAATTGAGTGTTTTGAGGTTTCTAAATGCTTGATTAAGTGTCATGCAATGAATCTAATGTTTTGGATTTAGTTTTTAATTTGTGGATGAGCATGCACTTAATATAAGTGTTATTTAGAGAGTTTGCCCAAGGATAATCAGTAAAACTAATTTGAGGACAAACAAAGACCTAATTGATTCTGAATTAATCACTAGATCATCTTGAACACCAATCAATGGTGTTTAAGCAGATCAGATGACTATTCAGATATCAAATCACATTAAATAGCCCAAATCAGGGAAAAATGGGTTTTTGGATATACATAAAATTCAATCTGGGAAATTTTGTTCATCAATGGATTTTTAGATTTTCAATGTTGAATTTAAAAGGATTTTGGGCAGATCTGCCAGATGTATTTTTGTGGATTTAGCGTGCCTCAGATTAGTCCTTCTTAGGTTTGATTTTTAGAGAAAATTGATGCACCTTTAGGATCTGAATAACTAATTAATTTATTCTTCGTGTGTTGTCTATGACACAAGAGAATGATTAATTAATTGTTTAGTTCCTTTAGCAGTGAGGTTTACTTGTTTTGATCTGAGTTGCTGCTGGGTATTTCCAGCTGCTGACCTTTTGGTTGGATAGCTGCTGAAATAGCAGTAGTGGCCACCTAAGTTTAAGACGTCTGGTAGTTGGTTCCTTGATTTGATTCCTACTTAGATAGTAGCTTCAGATCAGCTATTGAGTTTGGCAGTAGCAATAGTAGCTGTTGCTGCTGAATTGCAGCCACTGTTTGGCTATAGTGGTTGGTCTGAACGATTGATTTTCAGCTTGGAATTGGAGTTGCAGTGACCTGACTTGAGTTGTAATGTTTTGTATATCATTCACAAGCATTCTTGTACATTTAATTAACTGATATTCAACTTGAATCGCTTGTATCTTGCTTAAATTCTTTTGTCAGCTAATGTCTCTTGTGTAAAACTGTCCAAAATTTGAAATTTAATGAAATCATAGCATAAATCAAGTTTAATTGTTCATATATGTTTCAGATAGTGTGCTAAAAGTTTTGATGTGATTAAACCACTTTCCCAACCACTCAAACAGTTTCTAGGGCCTTGGGTTTATTGTTAAAACACTCTTTTAGGCTTATAATTAGTTTAACTTGTAAACAAATAAAAATTATAAAAAAATTTCAAAAAGAAAAAAGAACCTGTCTTGGTCAAAATTAGGTATATTTTAGGTGTATGCCAAGTTTCAAGTCATTCTGAACCTCTGGTTTGGTTGAACATACCAATCGTCGGTTTAGTACACCTTGGAACATAATAAAAGAACTTAACATCAAAAACATCTTCTCTCTCATCTCACTCTTTCTCTTTGATCCCTTACCTCTATTATATATATAAAACCCATAAAAATAAGAAAATACTTAAAAACTCCTAAAAATACCATGTATACTATGTATATACTTGTATATATAACTTAAACCTAAGCTATATGTAAATATTGTATAATATGTATAAAATATCTATAAATAACTTACATATGCATTCTATATATTAAATTAAGTATTTAGGGTAACTTAATGAATATATAATCTTATTGTATTATTATATATTAATTTATATAACTTAACTGTAAAATAACTAAGTAATTATGCAAACCTAGTTAAATGTACATATCTGTATATCATACTATACATGTGTATTTATATATGTATTATGTACCATATAATACCTGTAATGTAATTTAATTACATATATACAGTAAATAATTAATTTATTAAGTTAACTAGGTAATTTATTAAGTTAAAATAAAATAAACTAGTAAATTAAGTTAATACTGAGATAATTTATATTGTGCACTTGTACTAAGTTATAATAAGTATTTTCAACTTATTTATATCATATTTATATTGTATTATCGTATCTATAGCTTATTATATGTATAACTAGCTAAAACATGTATTTAAATCTATATAAATTAAAATAAAGCTTCTAAAATATAATAAAAATATGTAATAAATAATTTATCATGTATATTAATACTGTACTAAGTCAGTTTGACCATTAATTAACTAATTTATATTGTAATTAGCTAATTAAACTCTAATTAAATGTGTACAAATGGTGAACTTTACTTAATTTAATTATATAATAAACTAACTTATTTTTGCAAACTAACTACATAATTACGTAGCCCTATGTAAGGGCTTTGAAATCTCATAATTTAATTTTAATTTATAATAAATTATGGCCCTCAAATCGAAGGCCAAAGTAAGCACATCAGCATAGTTATCGCACGACTGTAGCGCTAATAGGGTGCACAAGGATAGTGCCACATCGTGGCTGTAGGAACTCGTGCAGTCCCATATTAAGTTTTTCTGTTGTGGCTTGACCAGTTGTCACATGTGCTGGGTGCTACACATACCTATACAGATTACCCTCTCTCTCTCTTGATCTATTATGGCATGAGATTATGGTGTGGTGAATGGCAGTGGGCCTGTGTGGGCCCAATAATGAGCGTTAAACTAGATATAATGCACCTAATAATGAATTAGGGTGACCATAGTAGAGGTTTGATCTCACCTAGTAATGGGCGCTGTGTATCCCTCAAAAGAGTCACCCGCCAATTAAACCAATTTTTGGGTTGAGAACCGAATCGAGCTGGTCTGAACTGGCCTAGAAAAAGAGTGAACTGGCTGAAGAGAGAAGTACAGTTAAAATGCGACTAAGTGTTAGAATCCCCTCGGTACCCTTTGTGTGTGTGCTGTGTGTTGAGTGCGTGAGTTGTGTAAGTGTTGGCTCTGCCTTAGTGTGTGTTGTGTGTATATCTATATATATATGTGTGCATCTGTATATATGTATATAATATAAGTATATAATATATAATGTATACGTATATAAAATATAATGTATACTAGTATAGTATATATAAGTGTATATAGAGTAGGCTTGTTTGAGCTCTTATATGTATATATATAACACTAAGGGCTTTAGTGATGAATACATCTGTCACTGTATATATATATGTATGTTAACATAAGTAGTTTTTGCCTTAGGTAGTGTAAATATGTTACTAAAGTTACACTGATGTTTATATATGTCACTATATATATGATTATATGTTAATATAGATAATAGTTTTTGCCTAATGTTATGTATATAATTTTACTAAGGTTTTAGCGACACTTATATATGTTACTGTATATATTATATATGTTACTATATATATTAGTATGTTATAATGAGTTAGTATAGTTAATAGCATTAACTATTTTTGTACTGTTACCTAGGTATTAACTAAATTAATTGTAAATAACTAACATAGAGTAGTTGTACGTAGTTTTTAATGCTTGTGTGTATACAATTGTTTCCAACCATTGTAATGTGTTTTTTTGTACATAATTAACCAAATTCTTTTATTCATTAATTGATTCATTTATTTTGTAAATAAAATTATCATTTTTGGAATTAGAGAATGTTTTTGGACTTAGAGAGTGATGTATATCAATAACTGCCTCCCAGTGAATGACCTAAAATAAACCAGTAAAAATTAAGTATATAAATAAAATTGATGCGAGAATGGTTTGTATTTGTGATGTATACTACAACAACGACATTTAAAACCCCGTTTTTAGTGTGAATTGGTCGTCGTGCATCATATTTTTGGCACCGTTGCTGGGGATAAATGCCCGACACAGCGTTTATTGTGATTGTTTGACGAATGTCGCAGAAAGACGATCAGAGATTCTTTCCTATAGTAGCATAATATTACATTTACTTTTTGGCTCTATAGGTTCTTGTTTTCCCTTTGTTCTTGGTTGGGTATTCGCTTTGCGAATTCTCTTCTCCTTCGTGAGACAAAATACTCCTCGTGAAGAGGGTTTGAGGTACACTACCCTTGTATAAGTAGTGTGGTTGTAAGAGGTTGAACTACCCTCGTTTGAAGTAGTTCATTAGTGGATTTGATCGACTCGGGCGATCGGGAAATCCTACACCAAGAGGTTTAGGTGGTGGTTTTTACCTAGGTTTGGGTTTCTATCTAAAAATACTTGTGTATTTATGAGATGGAATATTTGTGTGATTGTTTACTTTGCTTTCGTATTATTTCTTTTATCACGCAAATCTCACCTCCCTCCTGTAGAACCTACAGCTTGCTTTAAGGCCAATGATACTTGAAAATGGGTCACAAGAGTAGGGATGAGCCAAGTGGCTCAATACTGACAAAATACATGTAACATTCGAAACAGAGGAGGGTGGTGTGCAAATTTCAACCCTATAGGCCAATCTCAAGCCATTTCCCTTAATACTTAATCCTTGGTAATGTCACAAGTTAACCACACGTTTTTTCCCATTTCCCATAATTAACCGAAGTTTCATTAACACTACAGGCTAGCTACGATACTTTTTCCCTATTTATGAGGATTTATCCACATGATTATTCAGCTTATTTATTGCATGGCTTATTCTCTCACTCGCCTTAGAAGTTAGATTCTGGAAAAATCATCCCTCTCTACTAAAGGAGATCAAGACGTATCCTTCCCTCAGATCCTAGCCTAATAGTCTCTCCTTGGCGAGGGGAGAGGCTAGCATAGCTCGTAACCCTTGCGAAAGGTGTACCTGTTCTTGACGTATCAAGAACATTGCTGACCTTGGTCAGAAGAGTCAGGCCTCTTGGGAGCTACCTAGGTCAATGCCTTGCGACCACGAAGAGCAAGTTCAATTTGTGTCTTATAAGATCCAGTCACAGATCATTCCAAATCAGAACTCGCAAGGTTGGTCAGAGTTGCCAGGTCACACCAATGCTCTCGCTAGGAGTGTGGTCTCCAGGTGTACCCACTCAATCCACCGTCAGATGAGATCTCAACCAAACTCCTCACGGTACCGTGACATCTTCCATTGCATGGGCGCCTAACGAGTCTCTAGCTGCGAGTACCAAGCACTCTGGTATCTTCCTCTACGCATGCGGGTGCCTGTATAGCCTAGAGCTACGAGTACCTCCACATTAGGTCGGATTTGAGTATTTCCAAGTACATTTAATCTGTGACAACTCGTAGTTCGTTGCTATACCCAGGAACTATCTAAGTTCCAAGGTAGATCTTTGGTAGCTTCTAGCCGCCACACATTCTTGGGTCTCTAACCCGAACAGTGAGCCCGTGGTTCATGAAGTCATTGTTTGCAACCCTACAAGCTCACCTAGTTGACCCACTTGTCTTTTAATCCGTTTCTGATCCTGTACCAAGAACGAAACTCTAAAGACCTAGTGGAACATCTGGGGTATGACTTTAGACCTTAGTATCTAAGATTCCTTTTTAGACTCATGACTGAGTTACCAAGATTCGATATTCCAGGTTTCACTTTGGGTTTAGCCAGTTTCTCTATGGCTTTCAATCCCTTTCTTTAGCGATTTCCATATACACAACACACTTGGCTATCATTCACAAGATTGGCATCTTCATTTCATGTTCTTAGTCCTCTTAATAAGTTAGATCCTTTTCCTCTTATTTTTTTCCCCATTTTCTTTTTGTAGACTTGGGCAAGGTTGAATTATCCCATCATAATTCCCAAGGCACCGGTATTGATACTAAGGTTCAGTACTGGTCCTAGGTGTGCACAGTTCACTGGCCCCCAAATAGTGCCAGTATCGATATCAACCCTAAGGATCAGTACTGGACACCCCCAAAGCTCCATTTATACACCATTTTGGCTTGGAAGTACAGACAGTACCAGTATTAATCAATTAGTACTAGTTTAGAGTGTTTCTAGTACTCAATTCTGAATGACAACCAAGTCACATCTCCTGCATAAACCTTTTTCTTTAACCCCTAATGACTCGGATTCAGACTTCACCCCTTATAAGGTATAAGGACGGATGAGATTCTTAACCATAAAAATCCCAGTAGTGCGACGAGCGTGACATTATTCTAGCATGTTCCAAAAGTCATCCTAGGTATCCTCCAATCCATCATAACCAATTAATATTTGGTAGTACACGGGTGGCTTGTCCGTGTTTATGTTTGTTATAGTTTAGTTATAGTCGTTATAGCATAAGACAAAACGGCTACCAGATTACTACAAAAATTTTTTACTCGGAACAAGGTTTTCCCGAGGTTGAACTCATGGAGCAACTATGTTTCTAGAAGACTAAATAAGATCTCTATTATGTTACAAAAATAAGAGAGAGAGAGAGAGGGAGAGATCTCTTGGCTTCTTCTTCTTCTCTTTCTCTTTTCTTCTTCTTCTTCTTCTTCCTTGGCTGCTTCTCTTCTTCTTCTTCTTTCTTTCTTTGTTCTTTGTTCTTTCTTCTTCCTTGCTTTCTTTTTTTTTCTTCTTCTGCCTTCTTCTTCTGTTCTTCTTTTCTTTTCTTTCTTTCTTTCTGGCGGCAATGTCTTCTTCCTTCTTTTTTCTTCTTTTCTTCTCTGCCTTCTATAGCTGTGGTGATTCCGACGTCTGATGCTATGCTCAGATGACTTATCTGTGTCTTTGCTATAGTGCCTTCCTTCTTCTTTTCTTCTTCTTCTGTTTCTCTCCTTCTTTCCTTCTTTTCCTTCCTGTCTTCTTCTTCAGCTGCCCTGAGCGGCTAAGGCTTCGGCCGCTTCTCTTTTTCTTCTTTTCCTTTCTGCCTTCTTCTTCCTTTCTGCCTACACGCTCGCACAAGGGTCAGAGCAAAACCTACCCCTACCCTTCCCCTCCTCTCTCTCTTTCTCAGATTTCTCTCTTAGGACTGCTCTCCCAGAGCCGAGTAATCGGGTGCGGGTATCGCGCCCGGGACCAGGCCCACTGGCGTGCTGTGGTGGGCGAGGAGTGCATGGTTTGGGTAATCAGATCCTGCCTAGACCGGCGGAGAGTGAGCGCGGGCGAGAGCGAGCGAGCGCGTGGCACGTTGCGTGCGGGAGAGGGACCTGACCCCTGTGTTCGAAGGCGATAAGCCTTAGGCACTTTTTCAATTTAAGTGCGGGCGCTTGGCCACGCACTTCCGAGGTGGGACTAAAGTCCCACCTCCCAAATTGGCGTCCGCAGGCGAGCGATCAGCCGCCAATTGAGGTAGCCCGTGAGGCCTTCGCCCTATCTGCAGGCCTGGGTGTCTTCGCGACTCCTACCCGCGCGACCTGGGATGCGTACCTGGGCTGGAGGGTGCCTGCAGCTGCAGGTGAAGCTGCTGCAGCTCGTCGACAATGGCGGCGAGGGGCGCGAACCTGAAATCACAGCTATGGCCTCTCGGCCCAGTCAGAATACGTAGGAAGCTTCGCCGGAGTGAGGCGAAGCTTGTGCGGTGGTTGGCGGGGTGTGGGAGTGCGTGGAGAGGCTGACCTAGGTTAGACTGTGGACGGAAAGGTGGGTTTCTTCGGGGGGTGGTCGGGTTGCGCTTGCCAGTGAATGGAGAGGGGGGATCGGTGGAGTGTAGTGTGAGGGAACTTCTGGGCTGGTCGGCGAGGTGTGAGAGTGTCCATGGTCGTGAGATGGTCTCGCCGGAGGGGGTGATCGGAGGTGGAGAAGGTGGTCTGGACAGTGGCGGTTGGGTGGTCGAAAGGGCAGTTTAAAAGGTGGAAAATACAAGGGAAGGAGAGAGGAAGTTATCTACCTAATTACTCGACGAAGGGGGAGGGCAGGGAAGCCAGCTCGTATCTGCTGGAGCTGGAGACAAAGACGCCTTGGAGGAGGGTTTCGGCGACGAGGAAGCATGCGGAGGGCGCCAGCGGGTACTGCCTGGTGTGGACGACGGAGCAGGGAAAACCTTGCTGCAGGTAGGGCAGCAGAGCGATGGGGAGGAAGAGGAGGAGTTCGTCGGAAGCTTCGGGCCCTCTGACCGAGGAGGAAGGGATGAAGAGGGGGGTAGTTCTCCGTCAAAGGAAGCTTGAAGGAGCCGGCAAGGTCTGCCGGTCCTTATAAAGGGCTTGACGCACAGAGAGGGGCGAGGTGGCGTCGTGCCAGCCTCACCGGAGCATGGCCGGAAGGGACACCCGTACCTTCCACGCGTTTGCACGGAAGGTATGGTGGTCGGCAGAGGGCATGGGCCGGTCCCTGTGATGGAGGACGTCGTAGGGAACCCCGCTTTTGTTCTAGAGGACGGTAACCCTGCTCTGTGCAGTGCCATGCTCTGTGCGGTGCCATGCTCCGCGCAAGGTCGCCGGAGTATGGCACTGCGTAAAGTTGCAGGGAGGACCGTTATGCAAAGAATGATGAAAAGTTAGGGACCTAAATGTAAGGATTTCAAAAGATAAGGGTCAAAAAGTAAATAAAGAGGACCAAATTGTAAAGTCGGTCAAGGAGGTCTCATCTTAGGCTCAAGTTTTTATACGAGACTAATTTGAACCTAAGGATTTTAATGGTGAATTTTAATTCTAGGTTGGACCATGTTTGATCGGTCAATTTTGCGTAAAAACCTAAATTAAGTTATTAATTGGGCGTGGTTCTCTTTTTAGGTCAAAATAGGTTTCTAAGGCCAAATTGAAGGTTCTAAGCCCTAGAGAATATTTTTCTATGAATTTTAGAGGGTTCAGTTGATTTTTATCCTATCTCGAACCTCGTGAATTGAAGTGGACTTGTTTTAGGGTTACAGAATATCATTTAATTCCTAGAAGTTGATATAACCCTTTTTAGATCAGATCATCCCACTTACCTTGTTAAGATTGTTTGACCTATGTTTGAAACCCTCAATTACCTTGTTTGCAAACTGCATTGGTGAAATTGTAGTTTTACCCCTTATGATTTTTTTTATTCTTAAAATCAGAATTCTCTGAGTTAAGCCTTTCTTTGGATCATGTAGGAGCTTTTTCTCACATACCTGGGTTAAATTGTGCTAGTTAGGGTTTATGATGAGGTTCTCATCAATATTCATATTAAGGGCATTTCGTAGCCATAACCTCATTAGATTTGCTAACCTTAGACCTAACTTAAGTCATCAATAGATGTATTTATAAGTTATCGTAAACAAATAAAATCTCCATTTCATCTCATATTTCGACATGCTCTCACGAAATCGCATGCATGTAACCACAACAACATGACATAGTTACGGTGTTCACCACCCAATGAGTTCCACAACCACGGTTGCACGCCCTAACCCTAGCGTGCTTCTAATATTTCATATTTTCCTTCCTTGAGAGACTCACAACTAAACAAATTAAGTCTAATTTTTAGATCTAAGATACCACGATTCCAATCTTGTTAGGCATTCAAGAAGTAAAATTAAAATAGAGGAAAGAAAAACAAGGATCCCTACCTTACCTCGAGATTTTCATTCTTTCCACATAGTGGATGTCCCTCGCGAATTCGTTGCATCAATGACAATGACAACACATCAGTAATTATCATCCTAAAATCAGTCTCTACATGCCTAAAGTACCCCCAAATTGCCAAGGTTTATGCAACCTAGGCCTAGGGGTATGGATAAAGGAGAGCGAGGGGGACACACCTAGTCCATCTTAGCTTCGATAGGAGGGCACTTGGCTTCGATGGGGTTGGGTGTGGAGACGTGGAAAAAGCAGTGAAAACTGCCGTCGATTATCTTTTTTTTTTTTCTATTTAAGGAATGGCTGGTAATCGTGTAGTGATGGCACGATGGCCCTCGTGAAGATGTGACTTCACGACTGACGCGTCTCGTGAATCGACATGCGGTTGCAAATCATGCCTCGACATCCCCGCACAGTAATCACTCAGACGAGCATGCGTCTCGAGGACGCAACCCTTGCAACTGTTTAACCATTATACGTTCCAACCCTGACACGTCGGAAAACCACACTTTGCAACACTACCAAACAGAGCCATAGGGTAGCAACACTTGCGACTTATCCCATTTGGGAAGTGAGATGACCCATGCCACATGCATATATACTTTGCCAGTTGTCTTCCATGGTGAAGTAAATTTACTAAGACCTCATTTCGCAGAGGATAAGGGTTACGTCCCGATAAGATATTGTAAGATAAGTTGAGGGATATTTAGTTGATGGTATAAAGATAGATTGTTGGATTAAATGATTGACAATGTGATATGATATTAGTGGATAATTATTTAATAATTTTTTAATTGGAGTGGATTTTTTTGATATTATGGTAATGATTGGTTGTTAATGTATAAGTTTGTATTGATTTGATAATATAAATTTTAAATATAAGAAATTGGATGGTTATATTGTTTTATATAATAAGTGTGATTTATATGATTTGGTATAATAGATAATAGTAATTTGTATGTAAATTTATTTTTATTATACTTTTACGAGTACAATTTATCGAATGGGTTAAAGTAAAAATTGATGTTTTGTCTTATTTTCTAATTTATATATTTAAAAATATTTTTATTCGTTTGGGTTGACTTGTTCTAAAAATTTAAAAATTATATTTAAAAATTTACTTTATGTATTTGAAAATTTACAACTGTCTTATTTTTTACTTTATGTATTTGAAAATTTACGTGAGTTTAGTGGATGTTATTGTTGAGGATTATTATCATTTATTCCCTTTATCTTATGTCTAACTAAGGTGAAATAGGTGTTGTGTATGAAAGCTATGATGTTCATTTCCTTTGGTATTGCAAAAATGTTCGTAAAAATCTACTAAGCTTCTCAATAATCTACTGGTGTCATTACAGATAATTCCATCGTGCTTTTTCCACAATGCTCTGAGTGGGTGTTTGAACAAGTATATGAATGAGGTGTTAATATTGTGATCGATTAATAATGTAACAATTTAGTTGCCTAAATAATGTAAGAATTATGTGTGTTGAAAGATATTGTCATAGCATACATGATAAAAGTAGGATACGCCATAGTAATGAAATATAATGAATAAGAGGAATGTGGAGATTAAAAAAACAGTAATCAATGGATACAGATATAACAATTAACATACCGCTTAATGATTTGGTTGTCCATTGATAAAATTCCTAAAGTGAGGCTGCATGAAAAAATGTAGGCCATTATGTAATAATGAACGATTTAAAAAAAGTAATAACAGTAAATAAAATTCGTCTAACTTGTCACATTTCAATATGTAGTATTCCATGGAGCTCTTGATTAAATTGGTTTTCAATGTTCAAATCAGTGATTTAGAATTCATTTGGGATTTTTATCAGATTTAATCAAGCTTTTTGAGATTTAATGGGTTTGATTATGATGTATGCAAGGATTCCAATGTGTTTGAGCTTTGTTTTGATTTGTGGATGAGCATATATCTAATCTAAGCCCTTTGTTGGAGAGTTCTATCAAGGAAAATCAGTCTCCATGATTTGAGATGGAACAAGGACCCAACGGATCTTAATTAATCCACAAAGTCACCTTGAACACCTATCAATGGTGTTGAAGGAGATTGAGTGAGGAGATCAATGAAAGACCCAAAGCAAAAGCTCAATTGAGGTGACATTTTCTCCTCCATATATCCACTTTTATGACCCTATATTAGAGGTGTCTGGAGATTTTAAAAGGTTTTTAGAAGAGGATTTGAAAGGTTTTCAAACGGGATTGAAAGTCCATTCTATAAACATAATTTCAGATCTTCTTCTCTGATTTCAAGATGATATTCAGACAAGAATGAACACCTGATTTGGATGATTTTTGGATGATTTGTGTACTAAATTCTCCATCAGATTAGCTGAATTTGATGATCATGGCTGCACAGCAGCCTTTGAAAATGTGTTTAAGACGTTTGGTTTTGGATTGAAGACCTTCTGGTAGCTGCTATTGCAGTTAATTGCTGCTTGATTAGGCAACAACTGCTGATTTTGCTGCTGCTGTCCTGTTGTCGTTGTTGCAGCTGTGGTTGCTAGATTACTGGATCAATAGTCCTGTAGCTTGAATTTGGATTCTTTGAGATAGGTGATATGTTTTACTTGTTGTATATACTGTGTACAGGCTTTCATGTATAACCAATGTCTTTTTAATATCTTTTGAATGCTTGTAATTTGGCTTTAAACTTCCATTGTCAGCCATAAATGTGTAATCTGCCCAACTTTGGAAAATTAATGGAAAATGAAAGGAAAATCATCTCTTCGATTGAACTTCTTCCTTATACCCTATAGAACACCACAAAATGCTATTACTACTATTCCAACCCACTACTTACACACTAGTTCCTTAGGTTCCCTTTTGAAAATCCTTTGAAGGCCTAGAATGAGTTTGACTTGTAAATAAATAAAAAAGCTAAAAAAATTCAAAATAAAATAAAATAAATGTGTAGTGTGTAAGAATAAGTATATATATTTAAGTATATGCAAAGTTTGAAGGTTATCTAAACCTCTGGCTTGGTAGAACATACCAGCTGATGATTCAGTATACCTTAAAACCTAATAAAAGAGCTTGTTACGACTCGATTCCCGGATCCCTACAGGACCCAAGACCGACTCGCCTCGACTAATCCCAAGACCCAGTCGTCCAACAAGAAATAATCAAAAAGCAGGAAAGTAAACCACATTGTTACGAACGCGTGGTTTCAGACATCTTTTAAGATGTCTGGGAGGTGGCCCAGACGTCGTACCAGACGTCTGGAATCACTTCCAGATGTCTGGGATTCGGTTTCGGTGGCATGCGCGGTTGCGTCTACGCGCCTGCGCGCGCAGACCTGCGGTCGCTTTTTCCCTCTCTCCTGTGGGTGCAGGTTGCCCTTTGTCTCGCTCTCTCTCTCTCCCCCCACGCGGCTTTAAAAAGCCTCGCCCTCTCCCTCACCCTCATCGCCTTCGCCCCTTCCTCTTCTCCTTCCAGCCAGTGCGAGAGTGAGCAAGCGGCAGCAGAGGCAGCCGCGGCGAGTGCGGGAGGAGGTGCTGCGCGAGAAGAGGAGGCGCTCGGCCGTGAGGGCGAGCTTGCCGGGGCTGCTAGAGCTGGCTGGCGGGGGACCAGCAGACGCGGGGTGACGCGGGAGGCCTGCTGCAGCTCGAGCAGCAGGCGGACAAGGCGTGGCGCGGCTGTGCGTCGCTGGCGGAGGGTGAGTCGCGCTCTGATTTTGGAAGTTTTTCCAGAATCAGACGTCTGGGTTTCCAACCAGACGACGGGGAAGACATCTGGAGGACTGTCCAGATGTCTGAAAGGTAAGTTATTTTTGTACCTTCTTCCTTTCCTTCGACCGTCCATACTGAGCACGAGGAATGCGTACGCGCAGGTCCGAATTCGCCATCCAACACGAATCAGACGTCTGGCTGCAGTGCCAGATGACGGGAACGACTTCTAGACGTCCGGGGTGACCATCGGACGTCTGGGAACTAGGCCAGACACCCCCGCAGGCTTTTGGACGTCTGAGAGACCGCGCAGGACAAGGTACCATCTGATCCCCATTTTTAAGACGTCTGGAAGAAGTCCCAGACGTCTGATTTTGCACTATTTCGTCATTTTTGACCCGTTTAGGGCCCATTCGGAGTCCGTTTTCCGCATTTCGAGTTGCGTGCTTTTCGGAATTAAATCCTCTACCCGTCTACAGTGATTAGATACTATTTTGAGAAACTCCTTGTGTTTGATCCTTGTGATAGGACCCCGTTCCATTGCAGTCTCGGGGGTTGCGGAGGCACGCAGGATTCCCGACCACGCCCCCAGTACTCCTGTTGTAACCGGTAGAGTGGCTTGTAAGTTTATTAGTATAATCTGTTAAATTATGGAACCATAAATAGAACCTAGGACATTGCATGAATCCTAGGAATGAGAAATAGATTGAATGATAGATCCTAGGTGTTGCATGAATCCTAGGGCTGGAAAGCTAGATTGTATGATAGATCCTAGGATATGGCATGAATCCTAGGACGGGGAAAACTAGTGGAATATATGAATACTGCAGTCTTCGAAAAATGGAAAGGAACAAATAGCTGCCTGTAAATTGAATTAACAGCTGCCTGTTATGAATAAATAAACGTGACTGAGAACATGGATTGTAAGAACGTGAAACTGGAAAGTGAAACCTAGTTGTTCTGAGTTAAAAGAGCTAGAACCCTACGGGGAATTAGGAGTGGAACTCCTGGAAAGAGAAAGGAAAGGAACTGAGAAAGAAAGATGTGGTAGTGTGCTGTCTCTTGGGTACGTAGTACCAAGGGAAGTACCTGTACCTGTTTAGTGCAGAGCGGAGCCAGCCACCCCAGGGACCCGGGGTTAGGACTGGCCACTTTGTACCGACTTGCTGGTCGGTAGAGCTACTAGTGTAGGGAGGTACTAGCTACCCCACGGGCCCCGGGGTTCTGCTAGCCTCCTACACCGACTTGTTAGGCCCACTGGGGCAAACCAGGGTAGTCAGGCGAGGGTGCGCGGACTGTGGAGGGGAAATGCCCCTGTTTGGTTACTGTGGAGGGGTTGGACCCCCTGTTACTGAGAGGGCTCTGCCCTGTACTGGTTCCGTGCTGTGCTTTGGGTGCACCCGTTAACGGAAATGACTGACCGCGTGCCAGTGAGGGTTAGCTACCTGTGCGTTTATCGCGCGTGCCGTAGTCACCGTTACGCCTGTCCGTGACCTTGGGGTGGTTGACTGAGAGTAGGATCACCACGGGGGACTCTCCCGGCCAGGAGAGCACCACGTGCTACTTCTACTTTTTGGAAAAGACTGCAATCAAGATCGTTCCCACGAGGAACATTCGAGATCAAGTGAAGGATCTGAGAAATAAATGAAATCGTGAGACAATTGAAAGGCGTAAATAAAGAAAGTAACAGAACATAATAGCTACTGTACACTCTACTGTTTCTTTTGTTTTAGTTGCCACTCTACTCAGCGTTTTGCTGACGTGTTACACTCGTTACCTTTCAGGACCAGGTGTTGAGCAGCCAGGGTCAGCGGCTGTAGAGGACGCTGGGCTGAGTAGGGTCCAGTAGAGTTACCACTGTTCTCTTGTACCTCTTTTTATTCCACTGAAGTGAGTAGTTCTTGTTACCGCTGTACTTTTCTTTACCTGCAGTTCATATTATGTTATAAATGTTGTTCTACTGTTGTGGTGGTACATGCTGTAGTAGTTCCTTTTCTTACTGCTGTATTTTGTTACTGCTAGTTATATTTCATGTTGAATGTGGTTTATTTTACTGCTCTTTTGGTTACTTCCTCGTTGGACGACTAGGTCTTGGGATTAGTCGAGTCGGTCCGATTCTCGTGTCTCGTAGGGACTCGGGAATCGGGTTGTTACACACATTCACATATGCAATATAACTAAGCAGTAAAAATGGGCAAAGTAGTAAAGGATGGTAAAACTGCTGTTCCAATACATACCACAACAACAACAGAGACAACGGAAACGAAAGAAACACTAACAACAACGGTAGGTAAAAGTCTAAAACTCACTACAACAGTAATGGGGTACAACAAAAAGTGCAGAAAAACTACAGCTAAGCTCGACTGGGCCCAGCACCCTCCGCAGTCAAAAGCTCAGGCTGCTCAACTCCTGGACCTAAATAGTGTTTTGAAAAAGATAGAGTCAACGAACGCTGAGTAGAGTTGTATCTATACTATCTAAGGCAGTAAAGGCAACAGGTTTCATTCTCCTTTCTAGTTATTTTATTTTATATGCATTTCCTTTTCACCACTTTTCCTCAAACTTTTAGATTTTTCTGATCCTGCATGTTCCTCATGGGAACGATCTTGATTGCAGTCTTTTCCAAAGAGTAGAAGGTACACATGGTGCTCTCCTGGCCGAGAGTCCCCTGTGGTAGTCCTACACCCAGTCAGCCACCTCGAGGTCACTGTTAAGACGTAGTGGTGACTACGGCACATGTGATAAACACATAGGTAGCTAGCCTGCACTGACACGGGGTCAGTCGTTTCCACTAGATGTACGCCCAAAGTACAGCATGGAACAGTATAAGGCCTAGCCCTCTCAGAAATAGGGGTCTAGCCCCTCAGAACCAAACAGGGGTCTCACTCCTCCACAGTCTGCGCACCCTCGTCTGACTACCCCGGTTTGCCCAGAGGGCCTAACAAGTCAGTGTAGGGTGGCTAGCTGAACCTCGGGTCCCGTGGGGTGGCTAGCTCCCTTCCTACACTAGTAGCTCGCCTCGGTATCATGTATACGAGGGACAACAGAAGTTAGTGTAGAGTGGCCAATCCTAACCCTGGGTCTCAGCCCAAGGGTAGCTAGCTCTGCTCTACACAAAAAGGGGACAGTCGCTCTCCTTGGTTCCACGTACTCAAGGGCCAGCACACTTCCCGTCTACATTCCAGATTTTCCATCTAACCATAGGAGCTCTACTCCTAATTCCCCGTAGGGTTCATGTTCATGTTCCCACATTATTCTGATCCAGATTCCATCATTCACAATTCATTTCTCATTTATATACAGGCAACTCGTGTTTCCACAATTCAATACATGCAACTGACGATTTCACAGGTAATTGCTCATTTATCTCAGGTAGCTCATATTCTAACAGGCAGCTCACAACTTTATTATAGGCAATTGCTAGCAGTTTAACTTAATCATGTATACAAATACAATCATGCAGTACAATTGGTTTATTCATTTCTCTGTCCTAGGGTTCATACCACATCCTAGGTTTCCAGTTGACTAATTCCATAAACACATTCTTATTTAGCATGATTAACAGAAGTAGACCACTCTACCAGACAATCCGGGAGAATGGGGGCTCGAACTACAGATACTTTATTTGCGTAAAACAGATCCCAATCGGACCCCAAACGGGTCAAAAACGTGTCTACGAACTAAAATCAGACGTCTTAAAAGATACAGAGCTTCACCGCAAGTCCCTGCGGTATCCTCAGACATCCACGACTCCTCTGCGATCGTATGAAGGCGGTTCCAGGTGTCGGACCACTCCTCCGGTCGTCTGGAAGCACCTCTAGTCGTCTGGTGAGCTGATCAGACATCCGAAAGTGCGTGGGAGGGCATTCCACGCTCCTTCCCAAGGCTGCTTCTGCGTACGACAGAGCAACCACCCAAAATCAAACCGACACATCCCTCTAC
This sequence comes from Thalassia testudinum, assembly GCA_037157565.1. Classification (NCBI taxonomy): domain Eukaryota; kingdom Viridiplantae; phylum Streptophyta; class Magnoliopsida; order Alismatales; family Hydrocharitaceae; genus Thalassia; species Thalassia testudinum. The sequence continues at coordinate 64,989,081 of JAZHRO010000040.1, forward strand.
GGTGCAACTTGCATGGCCGTAACTGCCAAAAGAACGTACCTTTGTAATAAAAGTGCTTTCAGACATCTGGTCTTGACTCCAGATGTCCAGATGCTCTGCCAGTCGTCCGGACTTCACTCCAGATGTCTGATACTGGAAAATTTCTGGTAAGAACGTGCTTCCAGCGCTCTTCGTCGCGCTCCGCCGCAGCTCCAGTTGCTGCAGGTGGTCGAGGACGCCACTCTGGACTTCCTCCTCTCGCATGTGCCCGCGGTGGTCGTGGGAGCTCCAACGACCTTCCACTGAAGCTCTCGACCTCGGCCTCCTCCTCCTTGTCCCGCACTTCTCTTTCTTGCTCTCACTCACTTACCCTCGCTCTTGCGGCAGTGAAGGTGGGGTGTGGTGGTGGTGGTGTGTGGAGTGGAGAGGAGAGGAGGGGAGGGTGGCTTTTTATAGAGCTGGGTGGGTTTGGGTTCGGGTAGGAAGGAGGAGAAAGGAGAGAGAGAAAAGAAGTTCTGCACGCCCCCCGCACGCAGAGCGTAGTGCGCGTACAAAAATTTCATTTTCAGTTGTCCGGGAAAGTGTCCAGACGTCTAAACAAACGTCTGACTGAGACTCCAGATGTCTTAAAAGGCTAAAAGTGGGACGGGTCTTTACATTATAACAAACTTAAAGGAAGTTTCGTCCCTGAAACTTGAACTAGCTAGGGTGTGGAAAAGGAACATAAAATGCATAACAAACTTAAAGAGGATCGAAGTAGGTTCGAAGAGTCGTACCCTCAAAAAGCTCCGGGTACCACTCTCGCATCGCCGCCTCAGGCTCCCAGGTAGCCTCCTCGTACCGCTGGCTTCTCCACTAGACCTTCACCAGGGATACCTGCTTCTGTCTCAGACTCTGGATGGCTCTGTCTAGTATCTGCATTGGTCTCTCGGGGTAGGTCAGGTCATCACCCACCTCGACACTCTCGTGGCTCAGAATGTGATTGGGATCAGCGACGTACTTCCTGAGGTTGGACACGTGGAACACGTCGTGCACTCCAGAAAGCTGGGGAGGAAGGGCAAGCTGGTAAGCAACGGGCCCTGCTCGCTCCAGGACCTTAAAGGGCTCCACAAACCTCAGCGCAAGCTTCCCCTTCACCCCAAAACACTGCAGGCCCTTCATGGGCGAAACGCGGAGAAAGACGTGATCCCTAACCTCGAACTGCACCTCTCTGTGTTTTCGGTCAGCATAACTCTTCTGCCTGCCCCTGACAGTGCGTAGTCGTCTGTGAATCTACTCTATCACCTCCTGACTCTGTCGGATCAGCCTGGGGCCAAACTCCCACTTGGTCCCCAACTCGACCCAACTCAAGGGTGCAGTACACCTCCGTCCGTACAGAGCCTCTTAAGGTGGCATGCCGATGCTTGAGTGATAACTATTATTATATGCAAACTCTGTCAGGGGTAAATGCTCCTCCCAGGAGACTCTCCAGTCTAGTACACAGGCACGCAAAAGGTCCTCAAGTGTTTGTATGGTGCGCTCTGACTCTCCGTCCTTCTGGGGATGCTATTCGGTACTGAACCTCAACCATGTCCCCAAAGCCTGCTGAAACTCAGCCCAAAACTGGCAAGTAAAACAGGTATCCCTGTCGAATACAATCTCATGCAGAACTCCATGCAGGAGTACCACATCGCGAATGTACCTCTCTGCCAACTGTGCTGGTCCCAAGGTGACTCGGATCGGCAGGAAATGCGTCGTCTTCGTCAATCTGTCCACTATCACCTAGACTGCGTCGTGTCCTTGCTAGGTAACAGGTAGACCTACCACCAAGTCCATGGTGATGCTCTCCCACTTCCACTCTGATAGAGGAAGTGGCTGCAACGACCCAGTAGGCCTCTGGCGCTCGGCCTTCACCTGCTGGCACACTAAACACTGCTGCACGAAATCACTCACATCCCGCTTCATCCCTCTCCACCAAAAGTCACGTCCCAAATCATGGTACTTCTTTGTGTTCCTGGGATGTTTGGTGAACCTGGACCCGTGCGCCTCCGTCAGGAGCTCTCTCAACAACTCCTCGTCCCTAGGAACGCACAAGCGTCCCCTCATGCGCAACACCTTGTTTGTAAAAGAAAAGTCTCCTGGGTCCCCTGACTGCACTCTATCCCACAACGTTTGTAAGTATGGATCTGTCATCTGCCTTGCGATGATGCGGTCTATCAACTTTGGTCACGTCTGTTGTGTCACTGTCACTGCCCCACAATACCCCTGTGACTCCCAGGGTCGCCAACTACCCAACTCTTCCATAAGTCTCCAACTCTATGCCTGTAGACTGGCCAAGCGGACGGGCACCTTCTGGCTCAAGGTGTTAGCCACCACATTGGCCTTCCCTGGATGGTAGGAGATGCTGCAGTCGTAGTCCTTCAGGAGCTCTAACCAACATCTCTGTCTCATGTTAAGCTCCTTCTGGTCAAACAAGTACCTGAGGCTCTTATTATTTGTGAAAATCTCAAAGGTCTCACCGTAAAGGTAGCGCCTCTATGTCTTCAGCAAGAAGACAATAGCTGCCAGCTCTAAGTCATGGGTAGGGTAGCTATGCTCATGGGGCTTCAGTTGTCGCGAAACGTAAGCGACAACGTGACCCCGTTGCATGAGCACACCCCCTAATCCCTGCAACGAAGCATCTGTGTAGACCACAAAACTGCCACTGCTGTCCGGGATGGTGAGCACAAAAGCTGAAGTCAGTCACTCCTTCAACTCCGGAAAACATGTCTCACATGCATCTGTCTAGGCAAAGGGCACGTCCTTCCAAGTCAACTGAGTCATAGGACGTGCAATCTACGAGAATCCTCTGATAAACCGCCAATAGTAACCTGCCAGTCCTAAAAAGTTGCGTATCTCTGTCACTGTACGTGGCCTCTCCCACCTGAGTACGACCTCAACCTTGGCTAGGTTCACAGCCAAACCATCCCCTGAGATCACGTGACCCAAGAAAGTCACATGCCTCAACCAAAACTCGCACTTGCTGTACTTGGCATACAGCCTGCGTCGCCTCAAAGTGTCCAGAATCATCTATAGATGCTGTCCGTGCTGTGCCTGATCCCGCGCGTAAATGAGTATGTCGTCGATGAATACCACCATGAATTGATCCAAGTACGATCTGAAAACCCAATTCATCAAATCCATAAAATCAGTGGGGGCATTGGTCAGTCCAAACGGCATGATCAAGAACTCGTAGTGCCCGTACCGGGTACGGAAAGCTATCTTGGAGACATCGGTCTCCCTGATCCTCAGCTGGTGGTAGCCTGACCTCAGATCTATCTTGGAGAATAATGTGGCATCTCGCAACTGGTCAAAAAGGTCATCAATCCTCGGCAGCAGATACTTGTTCTTGATGGTGGCCCTATGCAGTTGTCTGTAGTCAACACAAAGTCGTAGGGTACCATCCTTTTTCTTCACAAACAACACGGGGGCTCCCCACGGGGACGCACTAGGCCTCACAAAGCCGTTCTCCAACAGGTCCTGTAGCTGTGAATTGAGCTCTCGCAGCTCAAGTGGTACCATCCGGTACGGTGCAGTAGAAATGGGGCTGGTCCCTGTACCAGTGAGATCTTAAACTCGATCTCATGCTCGGGCAGTACTCCTGGCAGCTCCTTTAGAAACACGTCGAGGTACTCACAAACCACCGGAATGCTCTGAAAGTTAACCACGAGGCTAGGCTCTGCCACTACATAGGCTAGAAAGCCCTCACACCCTTGGCTCAAAAGCCTCACTGCCTGAAGCGCAGAGATGCATCTGAAACCTCCATCCATCGGCTGTCCGTGGAACTCAAAGGAAGGCAACTCCGGTATGGAGAAGACGATCTTCCTCCCGAAATAATCCACCAAGGCGTGGTAGGCGGACAGCTAGTCCATCCCTAGAATCATGCCAAAATCCTCCATCGGTATCACAATCAGGTTAGCAGGGAGGCTGTGTCCCCCTATACTGACCTCGCAGTTCATGTAGACCTCCTCAACTACAAACAACTAGCCACCTGGGCCTCTGATCACAAACGGATCCTCTAACAGCACACTGTCCTATCCCAAACTGACAACAAAACTCGCAGCAGTAAAAGAGTGTGTGGCACCAAAATCAAAAAGTACGTACACTAATCTGCCGGAAGTAGTAACCATACCTGCCACCACTGAATCGAAAGCCCTGGCATCTCTATTTGTTAGGGCATTTATACGTCCCTCAACCCTCGGTGCAGATGAAGCAGCTACACACTGGGTCGGGCGAGCAGCTGCTGGTTGGTAACCTCCTCGTGACAGCTGCCCTCCCCCACGTGCCTGGGGACCACGACCACCAGCTCGGCCTCTAGCGTTCAGTGCGGGGAACATCTGCTGTGCTCTAGCCCTAGATGGGCAGTCCCTCCTGATGTGGCCCGGCTAGCCACACTGGTAGCAGAGGGGAACTCGACTCCCTTCCTCAGTAGGTCCCTGCTGACGGTTGGGTGGGGGTCTAGTGTTGGCAGCTGGCCCTTGTCTGGGGTCCCCAAAGGCCACTGACAGCCCCGTAAAATGAGACGACTCTCCTGCGGGTGCCACGTGCCTCCTCTCACAACGGCCCTGAGAGTACTTTGGTTGGTAGGGTCTCTTCCATTCTCTGTCGGTGTCTCATGTGGCCGGGTTGGTCTCCTCATAGGTCATGGCTGCCTCCACCACTCTCGAGAAGGTGGGTAGCTTTAGGGGTTTGACATACCCCCGAATAGCAGGTCGGAGTCCCTTAGTGAACTTCCACAGGCGATCCTCCTCTGTAGCCACGGCTGTTGAAGCAAAACGTGATAGCTCTATAAAGCGCGTGCGATACGCACTGACACTCATCGTCCCCTGGCGAATAGTGTGGAACTCCCACCTCCTTTGGTCCTGCTAAGACTGCGGAATGTACTTCTCGCAGAAGAGGGTCACGAACTGGTCCCACGTCGGTTCTCCCCTCTCCTAGCCTTTGACTGCCTCCACCACCTGTGTGTCGCGCTCTCTAGCTGGTATGTGGCAAAGGCCACGCGACACTTCACAGGAGGGCGAAGGGTGTCAAACACCTTCTCTATCTACTCCAGCCAGTAGTCTGCCTTAGACGAGTCCTCATCCCCCTTGAAGGAGGGGGGCTTCAGCTTTCGGAACTATTCGAAAAACTTGTGGTGCAGCTGCAGTGGGGGAATGGGCACGGCTCCAGGCAAGGAGGGCTCATACTCGGAAGTGTCAGAGTGCGGTGGGTGCGGTGGAGGACCACCCCCTCCCCCTCCTGCTCGTCCGACGCTGCGGCGGTCTCTCTGTCCCACTGAAGACTCCCCCTCCACGTCCTTAGGGAGAGGTGCTTGTGGAGGCTGGTGGAGATCCTCTCGCACTATGTCTTTGATCGGCTAGGCGAGATCCTGGGCCTGAACGCCCGAGAGAAGAGGTGGGTCAACTGGCACCTCTGGCCCAGCACGTCCACTCCTTCGACCTCGTCCATGGTCACAACCGCAGCCCACCTCGAGAACTCCCTGATGAGGCATCTGCAAGGAGATGCGAAAGACAGAACAAATGGGTAAATGCTATCGAATTTCTTCTGAAAAGGACTCATAACAGATATCAAAGCAATATGTTGTGGTGGCCACCCTAGTTACATGCACGTGAACGATTATTCTCAAGGCAGTTGGTTCATTTCTCGGGATAACCTTGATCTGATACCATCTTGTTACGACCCGATTCCCGGATCTCTATAGGACCCAAGACCGGCTCGCTTCGACTAATCCCAAGACCCAGTCGTCCAACAAGAAATAACCAAAAAGCAGGAAAGTAAACCACATTCACATATGCAATATAACTAAGCAGTAAAAATGGGCAAAGTAGTAAAGGAAAGTAAAACTGCCGTTTCAATACATACCACCACAATAACAGAGACAACGGAAATGAAAGAAACAGTAACAACAATAGTAGCTAAAAGTCTGAAACTCACTACAACAGTAAGGGGGTACAACAAGAAGTGCAGAAAAACTACGGTTGAACTCGACTGGGCCTAGCACCCTCCGCAGCCAGAAGTTGGGGTTGCTTAACTCCTGAACCTGAACAGTGTTATGAAAAAGACAGAGTCAATGAACGCTGAGTAGAGTGGTATCTATACTATCTAAGGCAGTAACAACAACATGTTTCATTCTCCTTTCTAGTTATTTTATTTTATATGCATTTCCTTTTCACCCCTTTTCCTCAAACTTTCAAATTTTCCTGATCTTGCATGTTCCTCGTGGGAACGATCTTGATTGCAGTCTTTTCTGAAGAGTAGAAGGTACACGTGGTGCTCTCTTGGCTGGGAGAGTCCCCCGTGGTAGTCCTACACCCAGTCAACCACCCCGAGGTCACTGTCAAGATGTAGCGGTGACTGAAGCACGCGTGATAAATGCACGGGTAGCTAGGCCTCATTGACACGCAGTCAGTCGTTTTCGCTAGCGAGTATTCCCAAAGTACAGCACGAAACAGTATAGGGCCTAGCCATCTCAGAAACAGGGGTCTAGCCCCTCAGAACCAAAATGGGGTCTCACCCCTCCATAGTCCGCGCACCCTCATCTGACTACTCCGGTTTACCCAGAGGACCTAACAAGTTGGTGTAGGGTGGCTAGCTGAACCCCAAGCCCCTTGGGGTGGCTAGCTCCCTCCCTACACTAGTAGCTCACCTCAATACCGTGTACACGAGAGCCAACAGAAGTCAGTGTAGAGTGACCAATCCTAACCCCGAGTCTCAAGCCAAGGGTGACTAGCTTTGCTCTATACAAAAGGGGACAGTTTCTCTCCTTGGTACCACGTACTCAAGGGCCAGCACACTTCCCGTCTACATTCCAGATTTTCCATCTAACCACAGGAGCTCTACTCTTAATTTCCCGTAGGGTTCATGGTCATGTTCACCACATTATTCTGATCCAGATTCCATCATTCACAATTCATTTCTTGTTTATATACAGGAAACTCGTGTTTCCACAATTCAATACATGCAACTGATGATTTCACAGGTAATTGTTCATTTATCTCAGGCAGCTCATATTCTAATAGGCAGCTCACAACTTTATTATAGGCAATTGCTAGTAGTTTAACTTAATTATGTATACAAATACAATCATGCAGTACAATCGATTTATTCATTTCTCTGTCCTAGGGTTCATACCACATCTTAGGTTTCCAGTTGACTAATTCCACAGACACATTCTTATTTAACATGATTAACAGAGGTAGACCACTCTACCAGACAATCCGGATGTAATGGGGGCTCGAACCGCAGACCCAGGCATCTCTGTGAGCCCCAAACACGCAGCAGGCCGAAACCTTATACTAGAGAATACATCACAAAGAAGGATTCAGAACAGTGTATAAAGGTTTCTAGTACGTAGAGAAACTCGCAAGGAAACTACAGATACTTCGTTTGCGTAAAAAGGATCTCGATCGGACCCCAAACGGGTCAAAAACGTGTCTTCTGACTAAAATCAGACTTCTGGAAACAAGTCCAGACGTCTTAAAAGATACAGAATCTCACCTTAAGTCCCGACAGTGTTTTCAGACATCCAAGACTGCCCTACGATCGTCTGAAGGCGGTTCCAGACGTCGGACCACTCTTCCGGTCGTCTGGTGAGCTGATCAGATGTTCGAAAGTGCGTGGGAGGGCATTCCGCACTCCTTCCCAAGGTTGCTTTTGCGTGCGACAGAGTGGCCACCCAAAATCAGACTGATACATCCCTCTGCGGTGTGGCCTGCATGGTTGTATCCGCGAAAAGAATGTACCTTTGCGATAAAGGTGCTTTCAGACGTCTGGTCTTGACTCCAGACGTCCAGATGCTCTGCCGGTCGTCCGGACTTCACTCCAGACGTCTGATACTGGAAAATTTCCTGTATCAGAGCACACTTCCAGTGCTCTTCTCCATACTTCGCCGCGTTTCTCCTCGCTCCGCCACAGTTCCAGCTACTGCAGGTGGTCGAGGACGTCACTCTGGACTCCCTCCTCCCACATGCACCCGCGGTGGCCGTGCGAGCTCCGACAAGCTTCCACCGAAGCTCCCGACCTCGGCCTCTTCCTCCTCGTCTCACACTTCTCCTCTTTCTCGCTCTCTCTTGCTCACCCTCGCTCTCGCGGCAGTGAAGGTGGGGTGTGGTGGTGTGTGGAGTGGAGAGGAGAGGAGGGGAGGGTGGCTTTTTATAGAGCTAAGGGGGTTAGGGTTCGGGTAGGAAGGAGAAAGGAGAGAGAGAAAAGAAGTTCTGCGTGCTGTTTGCGTGCAGAGTGCAGAGCACATACAAAAATTTCATTTTCAGACATCCGGAAAAGGGTCCAGATGTCTGGACAGACGTCTAACTGAGACTTCAGACGTCTTAAAAGGCTAAAAGTGGGACGGGTCTTTACAGAGCTCAACTTGGAAAAATCCAAAAACAACTCTATTCTTCTCATCTCACTCTTTCTCTCTCATCCCCTATCTTTATTATACATATAAAACGCATAAAAATCAGAAAAATTCGAAAAAGACCTAAAATACTATGTATACTATGTATATACATGTATATATAAGGTATATATTAAGCTATTAAGGTATATAATGTAAAATATGTCTATAAACTATATATATAACTTATGTATGTATTATATAGTATACATTAAGTATTTAGGTAAATTATTATGTATATAACCTTTTTATATCATTATTTATTAATTTAATTAAACTATATGTACGCTAAGCTATATAATTATAGAAACCCCTATAAATAAACTTATTTATTAATGATATTGTACATACATATTTAATGTACACTAGAATACCAGTAAACTAATTTAATTGTACTTTTACGGTAAATAATTAATTTAATAAATTATTAAGTAGTTTACTAACTTAAAATAAAATAAATTAGTAAATTAAGTTATTATTGAAGTAGTTTATATTGTATATTTGTATTATAACATTTAAAGTATTTTCAACTAATTTAAAAAAAATTTATACTATATTATATTATTTATGCGTAATTTATCTGTATAGTACCCTGAAAACTGATATTTAAATATCTATAAATTAAAATAAAACTTGTAAAATTCAATAAAAATATGTATTAAATAATTTAACATGTATCTTACTATTGTATAATGTCAATTTCACCGTTAATTATGTAATTTATACTTTAATTAACAAATTAAATTATGAACCAATGTGTATAATTTGTAAACTTTGGATAATTTATTTATATAGTAGAATTAAATATTTTTGTAAATAACATCATAATTATATAACCCTATATAAGGGCTTCATAACCATATAATTTAATTTAAATTAGGAACTAATTTGGGCCCTCAAATTGTGGGCCAAAGTCAAGTAAATTAGATGTTGCTTGGGCTGAAGACACAGGGCTGTGGCTGGGACTTTAACACCACATCGGAAGTAAACGAGCGCATACAACACTATATAAGGAATTCTTCACGAGGCCTTCCTAGTTTTCATGGCATTGGGTGGCCCACACATATACCCTTTACCTCCCTTGAGCATACGAATGAATTAAGATTATGTGGCTGTGGCTATGGTTATAGTCTGAAATGTGAATGCGGTGCATGGTTGGGAGCTGTGCACTGTGCATGGGCCTGATTAGTCCTAGCAATGAGCCAAAAATGTGGTTAATGCACCTAATTAAGGATTAGGGCATCCTTAGTAGAGGTCTGGTCCCACCCGTACAGGTGTTGTGTATCCCTCGAAAAGGCTACTTGCCAATTAAGAACTAATTTTTTATTAAGATGAACAATAATCAAGGCTTAAGATCAGAGAAAGAGCAGGAAAGGGCACCTATATAAATAAGCTATAGCTTTAGTGACAGATATATTTGTCACTGCAGATAGTATTATATGTCAGTATAAACATTAGTTTTTACCTTAGCTTATGTATATAGTTTTTCTAAGATTTTAGCAACACTTTTATACGTCACTGAAAATATATTATATGTTACTGTAGATATTAGTATGTTAAGTTAAGTTAGTATAGTATATACTATTACTTATTATTGTACCCTTAGCTAAGTATTATTATTATAAGTTGTAAATAGATAATATAGAGTATTTATTTATGATTTTTGATGCTTGTTTGTAAATAAATATTTTTCAAGCATTATAATTCATTCTTGTGTTTAAAATTGATTTATTCTTTTATTATTTGATTGATTCATTTATTATTGTACATAAAATCAATCTTTTTGGAATTAAAGAATATTATTGGACTTAGAGAGTGATGTATATCAATAACTACCTCCCAGTGAATGACTTGAAATAAATCAGTAAAAAATAACTATATAAATAAAATTGATGTGACAACGGTTTGTATTTGTGACATATACTACAACAACAATATTTTTTAAAACCCCTTTTTGGTATGAACCGGTAGTTGACGATCATATTTTTGGCGTTGTTATCAGGGATAAAAACCTGTCAATAGCGCTTTATTGTGATTGTTTGACGAATGTCGCAGAAAGTCGATCAGTAAATAGTTAATATAACCATTCATAAGCAACGTCATACATTGATAAGTGTCAACATCAACTACAACATAGTTATGAAATAGACATATAGTTTGACATAGTACCAACAATGATCAACATAGATAAGAACTGCCAATAGACATATTATGAATAACACATAGACAAGAACATTAATCTATCAGGTCCCCGGAGATTTCCATGAAAGGTCCGATGTAGTTTTGGAGGACATCTTCATGGCAAGCCTAATCATCAGGTTCTCGAATAATTCCATGAAAGGGAATTGACGATTATGTAACCTTCTGTACTTCACTCCAACCTACAAGATGAACAGAATTTAGAAGGTTTACATGATATTAATTAAATGACAAAATTTAAGTAGTTGATATCGTACATAATTCCAATGGATAGGATCAGCTGGAACAATGACATTGCGTACGTCATCTCAGTGCCAACTAGGATCTCCCAATAGGTTGATGATTAACTTGTACATATTTCTAAGAAACTTCCACTGACTTTGAATTAGATGCATTGGAATGGCCTCCTCGAAATGAAATTCCATGTGTTCTTTAGTAATGAACCAAGCAGTTGTCGTGAACGAATCATGAATAAACTCCCCATTAAATTGCATGTTCCTCAAGGTCCTAAGACGGCATTTGTCTTCTTCCTCAATTCATGCCCTTGGTGCCATTCTAAATTTGAAAGAGTTGTTAGAACTGTTAAAAAATGATTTCAATGACATGGTAGATGTAGTTGCAACGTAAGGACATAATTCAGTTCAATATAAGAAAGCCAAGTATAAGAAAATCTGTTCAATAGAAAATGCATGGCATAAACTTTGCTTTCCTCAATGAGGATGTCCTTATGAAAAAGAAAGTTACCTTTCGGTGATTGTATCCTATAATATCATTGTATCCCTTGAGAGCTCTCTGTTATATAATATTAAGCAGAGTTTTAATACAAAGTTGCAACTTTGATTGAATTTAACTTTCACATCCTTTGATAATTTCTCCAGATTACAGGCATTTGAAATTATGATGTTTGAATGCTTGCTTTTCATATTTGACAATTCTGGAAATTTCCTTGATGATAACGTCATCATCAGTTATAACTAGTTTTAATTAGTCATAACGCTGAGGAAGGACCCTTGTGCTGCAAAGAAAGGCTCTTTGAAGAGCCTTGGCTTGATACTACGACTAAGTTTGAACACTTAAGTTGTCTAAAGAAAGAAGCTGTCGTCCGATCACTGTTGATTCATTTGAGATTAATTGATAGATGGGATATATGCTTAATAAGTAGTAATTTAAATCACCATTCTTTTGTCTTCTTGCCTTCTTCTTTATCCGATTAAACTTTTAAGTGCTTGAGCTTCTTATTGAACATATTTTTGAGTAAATGAGTTATTGAACATCTTTATTTTACTCTGTTTATTGTGCTTAATATTCATGATTAAAGATTAGTGTTCTGAATTCCACTATTTCTTACAGTCCTATCATGTAGGTCTTCAAGGTTAGTAGACTCTGATGACTTCTTGGCACGCAATCAACTTGGCAAGCTGTCCTTACGAAAATGGACGTAGAATCTAGGGCTTCCAACTATGCCCAAGTGTATGGCAACTCAACTACCACATAAAACATAGAATAAACTCCAAAAACACAAGATGTTCGCTTTCCAAACAATAAATAGTCATGAGTGAGAGGATAAATCTGGAGTTCATGCGAACTCAAAATCTTTTCTAATTGAATTCATGATAAATTCTTTTAATTAATCATTGTTTGGAGTAATTAAAGCACTTATGAGGTTCCTTGTGACCTTAGGAGTCTCTTGAGTACATTCCTAATAAGTTTCATGGAGATTTGATATCCAGTCACATATTCCTGAGTTCACCGTAGCTCTGGCGAGCTCCGATGACCGAATCTAAAGCTTTAGCCATCAGAACTTCTTGAGTAGCTCCAGAATACTTAGTTGAAGCCTAAGGATCAAGAAGATATGCTTAGACTTGTGTTTAATCGATTCTACTTGTTTGTTAGAGTTCATCTTCTCCAACTCCAGTGATTTGGAGATGCTAAACCTCTAAGAGGTAGAGTTGAAGAATATATCCAAAAGCTTTAGTGGACCTAGTAGAACCTACTTAGATCTTCAAATTAGATTGAGTGCCTCCAGAGACTTTTGCCAAACAACCCTCCTTCTCAACTCAGGCGGCAGTGCCTGTGAGCACTGTTTGAGTGCTAAAAACTCCACTTTGAAGTGTAGATTAGTTTCCTGAGGTTGAAATAGACCTATCTAGGTCTCTGATTTGATCAGTAGAGCATTTAATTTTAAATTCAATTTTTGATGGCAATATTGCAAACCTGGAACGAACTTGAGGAATTTCAGATTGATCCAAAGATTTAATGGGATGGTTGAGTTTCTGGAGTCATTTAGATTGCATTTTAAGTGATTTCATTGAGTTATATTGAGATTTTATTAAGATTTTACTTACTGCATGTTTTGGGTTGTTTTGGAACCCAAATATTGTTCTTCAAGGTTTTGATGAGATTTGCACCTAAATCTCATCCAGATTTGTCACATTCAACCTCCTGAATAGGTTTAGACCTCTTGTTCAGGTCTTTAACTCTCTGCTATCCCAACTAGAACCTAAAATCGAGCTTTGAGCTTCTAGAATGGAGCTCCTTCTCTTCTGAAGCTTACTGAAGCTTCCCTACTATCTCTTTCCCTCTCTAAATCGTGCGGAATGACTTAATGAAGGCATTCAGGCCCTCAGCTGGGGGCATACTTTCCTTTACAGGTCGTTAGACCTGAGGATTCACCTCTGAGAATTGTTACAGACATAGAGGAGTAGTCATGTTTCCCATTCAAATCATTGGATCAAACTTGATCCAATCATCAAATTCATGATGCAATCATGTAGAGCACATCAAGAGATCTCCAATGAGCTTTGGATGAACCAATTCGGTTGAGCGAGTCGATGGTAATATGCATTGGAAGATTAGTCAGAACGACAGTTGCGCATGAAGGAGAGGTCGGCTGGATAGTCCCACCTCGGGAGTCTTCAACTGTGTGTGTTGGTATAATACCAAAACCTTCATTGGACCCCCCAGTCGTCAGCGTAGGGCACAAAGAAACTTATGAGCATTTTTTTGGTTGTGTGTGTGTGTGTGCGCAGGCATGTGCCTGTGTGTGCTCGGGTGGGCGAGCGAGCTTGTTGGTCCTGTGATGGGCCAAAACCGTGCGTTGGGCTTAAATGAATTAAAATGCACCTAATATGAATTAGGATCAGTTTAGTAGGGTTTGGTCCTACCCCTCTGGGGTGCTGTGTATCCCTGAAAGGCTGGGCTGCCCATTAAGTAGCTAATTTTTATTAAGAGAAGCAATTAATGGGTTAAGATGAGCATTAAAATCGGCTAAGTGTGGAGAATGTGAGTGCACATTAAGGGAGAGAATTAAGTGAAGAAAAGATTAAAAGAGCTCATGAGATTAAGAAAAGCTGAAGAGGAAGATTAAAGAAAGAAAGAGAGAGAAAAATATACAAGCAGAGAGCCGAGCAGGAGAGAGAGAGCATAGAAGAAGAGGAGATATAAAGAGAAGAAATGAATGAACTGAGAAAGAAAGTAAATAAATCTTACGTCCAATAACGTCATGAGAAGTCTAATTTTTACTTTTAAGTCATCTAACTTCTTTTTCAGACGTCTGATTAATGGTTGAAGCTACTGTATTGTATATTTTGAGCTTTAATTGTTGTAAAAGGCATGATAGATTCTTGTAAACATTTCTTATGCCTTATATTTTGAGAAATCTCTTGTAATAAACATGCTACTTAGTTTTTAATGACAAATCTTTCTTGTATAATTGTTTCTATTAAATGGAATATTGCATGTTTTAGTTAAATCTTTGGTGCAATTATTCATGTACTTAACGTATATTATATTTATTAATCTGATTGATTAAATAGTTAGTAATTATGCCTTAGGAATTAATGGTGAATTAGGTTTACTATTATTCCTCCGAGTGAACGACTTGGACTCAACTAGTTAAATGAACTTATAAAATCTAAAATGTTAGGTTAACTTACCATATACTACACTCACGACACTAATTCAAGTTCACCTAAGTTACTTATAATGCACTTAATTAAGACTAATAACCTTAATTAACTGTGTTGAGAAATAACGCATTAGTTACATCAATCCTAGGGATTCAAAGTGCCTATGAATTAAATAGCATCAACATCATAGTTTGATTGCTACTCCTAAGAAGAAGAGGAGAAGGTTCAAGGTTAACATATAGAAAGTTGTGAAAATTACTTCATATTGATGTCAAAATTGAGCAAAATATTTTTAACTTTCAAAGCACCATCATTCGAAAAGGATTCCAAAAAAAAAAAAAGAGACGTGAAGAGGAAAATAGCACCAACAATCTAACCATGAGTAAAACACAGACAAAGCAATCTAACATGAAATTCTTGCGATGGCTACCACCATTGTGTGTACATTTGATCATGTGAGAAAAGTTATTGCTACATATACCTCCAAACAAGCAATTACGACCTTTGCATAAAATATGGCCTCCTGAACTTGATGACGAACTTCATAAACATTGGAGTTAGTATCAATCGCTATCCCCTTGATATGGTCCAATTCGTCGAGCAAGGTAATGCTTTCAATGCCATCTTCTTTCTTCTCAGTTTCATCTTCTACCCATTTGAAGAAATTACAATTCTTCGTCTGACATGTGTAAAACCTCCTACCTTTGCTCCATGCCTTACCAGATGTCCTTACGACTGCCAGACAGGTACACCAACATGTCACACGGGGATTGGATCCCCGATTCCGACTAGTGGAGCTCTATGAGGGTGAATCCATGTTCCTTGATGAAATTGTTTAAGTTATTCTGTATTTGCAGAAATTTATTTCATTTTTACACTGAATGATTTCCTATATAGAATATGACAAATTATAACTACTTGCCAATTGAAGGAAAATTGAAGCATAATATAACTTGGATGATTTAGTGTTTGTTATTGGTATATGTTGTCAAGTCCTCCCTACTGCAAAAAAAACTTACCCTTTATGGATATTTTGTGCAAATATTGGGACTAGAACACTGCGCATTGGTTTTCATGTAAATGATACGGCATATATGTTAACCAAGTAGATATTTGGTAGCTAAATTCTCATCCCAAAAGAGTTTTCAGCAAAAAACAAAAATAAGGAAATTTGCTAGTTTGTAGAAAAGATTTAACCGTGTACACATAATGTAGATAAGATTGTATTAGCAAACAACAACTACACAATGATAGTATCCAACTACTATGAAGGATATGAAGTACATAAGTATCGATGATGTAAAGTAGAGAAATTGTTATCACAAAGCTGGAATAGCTGCCTCCCCCCTCTCAGCCCATCTAATTCACTATCATTGCGACCAGAGTGAATTGTGGGAAATATCGACCTTGCAAACACTGATGCAACTTGTCGACCTGTTGGAAGATATTTGTTACACGGAAAGGGTTAAAGATTCTCATACGTTAGTATATTTTAAATAGTATCAAGCATTAAACCTCCAGCCATTGATGTTCTCCTTGTCGAGGAATGACCGTACATGCAGCATAGTCCCATTCCCAATCATGAAGTTTGAGGTGGTCATTTATAAATAGAAATGTCTCGCGAAAGTGCATCCAACAAGAGCACAACATGTTCACTCCAAGGTAAAAGTGTGTAGCCTCGCCGAACTCGGCTACAGTATTCGCCCAACCTACTCGAGCAAAATGATGATGATTTACTCTCCCTCTCGCTTCCTCCTAAGTAGAATGTAAAGGAGGTGCCAATGTTCATCGTCTGACAACTAGTGTGCCATTCCGTAGTGAATACCTACGAAAGATTCCCTTGTAATAGAAGGTAACTTAACGAATATTTGTGTAAAGTTTTACGTTAAAATTTCGCTCACATCCTGTGATAATATAGGAAAGATATTTCTGTTTGATCTTCTCAATATGAAGATATAAAGAAATGACTTGAGAAGAACATAAATATCATTGTATACCCACCATTCGTCGTAATTAAGGGGGACATATATCTAATGCTGTTTTCTTTAAAACTGAACGCCAATAGCAAACATATATATAGCGCAATTGGTATAACATTGCAATTCAAAATATATTAGTTGTTGTTACATGGTAATTAAGTAGACAAATTGAAACATCACTCACCGTACATGAAACCAAACACAAAAGATGGGTTGTAGACTATACGATGATATGACTAACAAGATAGGTATATGGGATGATATATGGATAAAGTAACTGACTAATGTTATCACTAAAATATGGTTATCCCAAGCTCATTTGCAGTGTCGACGACATCCATAGCATCGTTCATTAGTTGTTGAACGAAAAGACGATACGTCCTAACTCGATCCTCAATACTTAGACGCTTGGCTAGAATATCATCACGTGCTAAATGATTCTTGAATTGGTTTACCCATTCAATCAACATTAATAGTTTGCCAGTGAAAATCAGCCATCGAGGTCGCTCAAAAAGAAATACCATTCTGTCATCCATGTCTCCTTGCTTGTGCGTACTGAAATGACATGAATGAATTAAGGAATATAGCATTTTCCAACTAATGACAAAATACTTCACATCTATTAAATAATGACAGATATAGCATTTTGTAATATTAGTTTCTGTCGTCAATACATTTGTTGATGAAGTGGAATATTTGTTCCATATTTTAGAAGATATTGTAGTAAAATAACAATCAAATTAAGGCAACACTCTACATTTCATCCTACTATATACACTTCTAAATGTAATTGATAGTCAAAACTTCGGCTTAGGTCCTTGCAATTATCATCATTTTACGATGTCGACCTTATTAGTATATTTACAATGTTGTATACTCATACACATGTCCACTGTGTGGGGTTGACCCAATGCAAAAGTGACCAAGTGTAGTATTTAAGCAGTAATAACTATTGCATGCATTGAGACATCCAAACCTTACAGTGGCAAGACAAATACACATCAATCCAAACATAGTAACAGGCTTTGACATCATCATGAAAGGTATGCATCTCATCATTGCCGATATAGGGGAAAAAGTACTGTGATATCCCACACCCAATAATGAAAATAGCAGAAAAGCAGAATCCAAAAAAAGCTAAAACAAAAATTAAACTAATGCCAACCAAAGAAAGTAGAAAGTTGAAGCTAACTAACAAGTGCAGAGAAGATAACATGCCATCTAAGGATATTCCAAGGTTCATTACAATAGACACAAAATGAGATAAGAAGTAGGAGTTGGTGTGCGGCTACACTACATGCTTGTCCCGTATAGGATCATTATCCATAGAGGAACAACTTGGACAACCAGTGAGCACTGCTGCTCTCAACCTGTGACTCTCTTCCTTTCGCAACAACTCCTTCAACTTGCGAATTTCATCCTCTGCCTCCTTTTTGAAGTGTTTCAAATTAACCAGTTGATGTTTCAACTTCTTCGAGTCTTTAAAAGCCTTGGCCCTTAATATTACCCCACATTCCTTGTTGTCCATTAAATCCAATTGAGGCACAACCGTAAGCAAAGAAAGTTTTATACAAGTATCTTAGATATGGATTTCATCTTACCGAATATTTGTTATAGCATATGTATACCAACCTATCGATGGGCTCCTTGCTTAGATCAGAAATGTATATCATTTTAGTCCTATGACTGCACTTGCAATAAGGCTCGTCCTCCATTGACGTTCCCTCAACACGACGCATTGAAATAGAGGAGAGAGGACATTTCGCAACATAATAAACCAACATTCTTTCACATCATTGAAGATTAATAGATGTTTCGATAAAAGTGAAAGCTTGAAGGAAAAGATTGAACATCCTCTCAGACAGTAGTACAAAAAAAGGTAGGTCGACGACCTCCACTGAGTGGCCTATTGGCAACATACATTTGCAATGTAATTGAATCGAACCCCTTCCCCGATTTTGCCTTGCAACATAATCATTCCACATTTGGAGTGCTATTGTTTCACGTACAGTCTCCCCGTGAGCAACATCTTCTCGATTAAATGTTGCATGTAGGAATTCATCCCCCATTGTTGTCCACTCGAAATCAGTTTTAAATTGTTGCATTGCAGTATAGTTTAAATCTCGCGAAAAATAGATAAAATTTATACTAAAAAAAGTCCGAGGTCGTTCTCTGGGAGCAAGTAGGAATTTAATTCTGAAAATTGCAATTTAAAACAATAGAGATAAGAAATTATAATCAGAAATTGATTCATAATAATGTGGCAATAAGATCAAGTATCAAGTTGCAAAAAGAATGGTGTAAAATGGTGATTTGAATCACCAATTACTCCCTACAATAATGGTGAATGGAACTCAATAGTTACATATGAAATAAACTCAAATCAGTCGTCTCATGGTAGGATCAGATGTCTTAAACGTCTGATTCTATAGTGCTCTGATTCTTCTTCTTCTTTCTTCTTCCTCTTTCTTTGCTCTTGTGCGACTCTTCTACTTTTCTTCTTTCTTTTTCTGCTTCTCTTTCTCTGCTTTCTCTCTTCTTCCTTCTTTCTCTGCTCAGGGCCAGGGTTTCTAGATTTGGCTAAGTGTTAGCTCACTCTCCAGAGAGCAAAACCCTCCCATACCCCACGCAGATTCTCCACTCTTTCTCTCCTTCGGTCATGCTCTCCCAGATCCTCCAATAGTACCTGGTTATTGGGTATTCGAACCTAGAGTGCACCTAGGTCCAGGGCTGCGGGCGTGGGTTACAACCGAGGAGTGTAAGGCTTAGGCGGTAATCGGGTCTGCACCAGGTCCATGGGGGCATGTCACGGACGAGGCATGTGAGGGGTGTGAGGGAACTCACCCCTTGTGTTTGAGGTGATAAGCCCTAGACACTTTTGCAATTTATGCAGCTGCAGACCTCTGTGAACTTCCAAGGTGGGACTAAAGTTCCACCTTCTTCGCGAGTCTAATGCCGCAGTGACGAGGGCTGGAATTCGCACCACTACAGAGGCCATTGCTTCCTATTGATGCCCTGAGATCCTGCCTGGGAGTATTCCGTGTGACCTGGGATGGCTACCTGGATCTGCAGGTGCTGAAGAAGGCTTCAAAGCAAGCTTCAAAGCTTGCCTGCTAATGCCGGTCGGAGGCTAGTACTTGAAATCGCCAAAAAGTCCTTTCGGCCGCGTCAAAACATTCAGGAATGATTGCCGGAGCACGACGAACTTACTGAGGGGGTTGGCGTGTCATGGGTTGAGTGATGAGGTTTGATGGAGGCAGATTGTGCGTGTGAAGGTGGCAGTGTTTGGTGGCGCTGTAGGGGGATCAATAGCTCTTAGTGAGTGAGAGCTTTTGGTCGTCGTGATGAGGCGGAGGTGTGGAGCATGGAAGCGGCGGTATAGGTGGTCTGTGGTGGCCACTAGGGCTTGCCAGAGGTCTACCGGAGAGGTGGAAGACGGAGTTGCAGAAGGTGTTGGTGAGGTCGAAGCAGTGTGTTGGATGTGTTGGCGTGATGAGGAGAAGTTGAGGAGTTGGTTGAGAGTAGTAGCGGACAAAGGGGAAAGGAGAAGGCTTTGGTTGTGGTATGGGCGGCGCCTAAGAAGGAGGCTGCTTCGATGGATAGGAAATAGCGACGAGGATAAGGGAGAGGCTCCTGCTGGTACGGCTAAGAGCGGAGAGGGATGAGGCTCCATCACCAGCATTATGAACAGAGGAAGAGAGGATGTAGGGAGGGTCTCCGGACATCGAGGAGCGATTCAGCCAAGACAGAGGAGAGGAATTTGAGGTGTTCAAGGCCGAATTCGAGCGTAGGAAGATCACTTTGATCTGGAGGTCTTTTTATAGGCCTTTAGAGGGAGTTTTCGGCTTAGGAAGCAAGCTTCCCAGGCTTTGAAAGCTTCGCTAGAGTTGGGAATTTTTTGGTACCCTAATCTCTCATGTGTTCGCATGAGAGATTGGGAAGGTTTTGGGGTGTGGGAATTGGCTCAAAAGGGAGAGAATTCCTTGACAAACTTCCCTTTCAAATTTGAAAGGGATTCGTCAAGGAATCAAGGAGATCTTGCCAATTTTAGGTCACCGGAGCTTGTAGGAATAGGATTAATGGCAGTAGGGACCTATTTGTGAAAATGATGTTAAAGTTAGGGGCTTTTTGTAAGGATTTTAAAAGTTAAGGGCATATATGTAATCAGACAGAACCAAGTTGCAAACTAGGTCAAGACAATCTCAGATTAGGTCCAACTTTTGATGCAAGCCTAATTTAGACCTAAGGAATCTAATGGTAAAGTTGGATTTTATTTTTGACCACATTTGACTGGGTAATTTATGTAAAAACCTAAATTAGGGCAAATGTTTGTCTGAGACTCTATTTTGGGTCAAGATGGGTTCTAATGGTCAATTTGAAGGTACCAAACCCTAGAGAATATTTTTATATGAATTTTAGATGGTTTAGGTGAATTTTATCTTGACTAGAACCTTAGTTAATT
The DNA here is from genome assembly GCA_037157565.1 of Thalassia testudinum. Classification (NCBI taxonomy): domain Eukaryota; kingdom Viridiplantae; phylum Streptophyta; class Magnoliopsida; order Alismatales; family Hydrocharitaceae; genus Thalassia; species Thalassia testudinum. The sequence continues at coordinate 65,010,018 of JAZHRO010000040.1, forward strand.
AAGCGGGTCAGTTTTTAGGATTTTAGAAATCATTTAATTCTCAAAACACGTGAAAATCATTTTCTGTCTGCTCTAACCCACTTGTTAGCCTTTTATGATCATTTGACCCTTAATTAACCCCTAAGAAAATCCATGGTTGTATTGCATTCATGATATGATGGTAAAATTACAGTTTTAACCCTAGTTTCTTATTTTTCGCTCAGAATGATGATGCAATGAATTGCAATTCTCTGGTGGTTATGTAAGAGCATTTAATGATCTAATCAGATCAAATTGAGCTAGTTATGGCTCATGATGGTGTTCCCATCATACCCCCATACTTAGCTTTTGCTAGTCCCTTAGCAAAATCTTAAGGAATTTAACTCAAATTCTAGACCACATGTCCTTTTATGCTTGGAACTTTGATGTGTGCTTTCTTTTGTAGATTAGGTCAGAATGCTATTAGTAGGCCTAAAGGTACTCAAGTACCAACCAAGATCCGGACCTGACCAGCTCTAGCCTTAATTCGCTGTGAAGGTTTCTAAGGCCCACAGGAACTAACCTAAGTTCGTTGAACTCCGCGGTTAAAGCACCCGTGCTTGTAACATGTTTTAGCCCAGGTTCAGTTTGCAGTGCGTTGTTGTAAGAGAGAGATAGAGGAATTTTTTCTTTATTTTTGGAGAGTTTTCTCTCTCTTTTCCTTTTACTTCTAGCTTCGGATTAGCCTTACGGCATGGTCGGTATCAAATTCCTAGTTCCCACCATCAATCCTCGCAGGGTCCCTAGAAATTGATGCTTCAAGATTTCACCACCCATGGCAACCCCCAGAACCCTGGCTTTTGAGATTTCGAGATAGTCCCACCCATGGCATTCTGTAACTAATTTCAGACCCTAGCAATCGACATTCTGTGATAATGCCGCCCATGGCATCTGAACCAGCACAAGGTGCTTACATGCCCCCGGTAGGATATTTAGATATCCTTTGAGACAAGCACCGAGGATACGATATGTTATTGCGCATCTTCGAGGGGAATTTCCCACCTCTCTGCATTGGGAACTCGTCCAAATCAACTTGTGTTGATCAGCCGCTCCTAATCTAGGTAACTTTTTCAGAATAGATTTAATGCATTTGCGTGATTTTGATAATTAAGTGGACTGAACCGGACTGTGTGTGGATTGGAGTGCTTAGGTTACCGAGTCCCGCAAACCAGAGGTCAGTTAACGAGGTCGAATAATCCCTAAGCCTTAGACCTAATATTTAAGCTTCGCATTTTCCCCAACCTCTTGAGGACTATCCGGATCTTAACGAATACTTGAATTTTTAAGCCTAAAATTATAGCCCAAGAGGCCTAAGATCAGTGTTCATACTAATCTCTTTTTGTCTCTTATCACATTTTGTCTTTTATTTTCTTTCTTTTTGATTTGGTCTAGAACTAAGTCAATTCCTTAATCTTTTACTAATGACTATCTCTTTTTCTTTTCTTTTCAAATTATGTTCCTTTTTGACATTTTTATCTCCTCCCCTTTCTCTCCTCAAAGATGATATGCAATCAATTCACCTAAAATTTCCTCCCTTCTATTTTTGTCCTTTTTTCAATTTTTTATTTTTTTGGTTTTTGGAATATTTGCTTTTTTTGATGAAGCCCTTTCTTGTGAAGTGATTCTCACAGCGTTTTGCACTTTAATACCTCCCATGCCTACGATTTGCAATGTCCTCATTGTAAATTAGGTGGATTCGAGTTCAGCTTAGATCGTACATTAGAACAGGTTTTGGGTGGGTGGACGGGTCGGGTGACTGTTACGGACGATTTTAAGCTCGAGTATGGGTACTGGAGGTGGAGTCGGCTGTTCTAATGGATGAACCCTAAAGTGCAATATGAGTTCAGCATAAGATGTGTCAAGAAGGGTTTCAGGTTTTTAAAAAAGATGACGGGTTGCCTCTCATTAAGCGCTGAGTTTATTGCCATCAGCCGGGCGCAATAAGCTCAGGGAGAATGGAGATCAAAAGATACCTCATCCATGTTTGTATCGGTGAGTTCAATGAATGACTTAAGTTGCTGACCGTTAACGACAAAGGGTTCTGAATCAAGGCTGGGTTGGCTGATTTCAATGGCTCCATTTCCAAAGATTCGTCTGATAAGAATGGTCCAATCCATTTTGATCTGAGTTTCCTGGGAATAGTTTAAGTTTGGCATCAAAGAGTAGGACTTTCTGACCAGGGTGAAATATCTTTCTGGATTTGTGCTTGTCGTGAAAGGCCTTAATCCTCTCTTTGTAGATTCGCGAGTTCTCATACGCATCATTGCGTAAGTCATCGATCTCACTCATTTGAAGCTTTCTGTGAGTTCCTGCCTTAGAAATATCTATATTACACTTCCATACAACCCAATAGGCTTTATGCTCCAACTCCACGGGGAGGTGACATGCCTTCCCGTACACCAATCTGAAAGGAGACATGCCCAATTAGGTTTTGTGGATGGTTCTATAGACCCACAAGGCTTCGGGAAGTCGGGACGACTAATCTTTCCTGTCAGGTCAGACAGTGACCTGAAGGATTTTCTTAATCTCTCGATTTGATAGCTCAGCTAGACTGTTGGTTTGGGGGTGATAAGGAGTAGAGATTCGGTATGACACCCTGTATTTGGTCATCATTGATCTGAACTGAGCATTTGTGAAATGGGTCCCTCCATCGGAGATAATGGCACGTGGAATCCCGAATTGAGAAAAGATGTTCTGATGAATGAATTTGATTACCACCTTATGATCGTTGGTTCGGGTCAGAATGGCTTCGATCCATTTGGACATGTAGTCAATAGCGAGAAGAATGTATTCGAAGCCGTCTGAAATAGGGAAGGGTCCCGTGAAATCAATCCCCCATATGTCGAAGATTTCGCATACGAGAATTGGCTGTAAAGGCATCATATCACGGTGGCTCATGTTGCCCAAGGCTTGGCAAAGAGTGCATACCTTACAATGGCCGTATGCGTCTTTGAAAATAGTGGGCCAATAAAAGCTACACTGGAAGACTTTTGTTGCGATTTTATGTCCGGAAAAATGTCCGCCGTCAGCCTGGTCATGGCAGAAGAATAGAATATCCTGAATTTCTACTTTTGGGATGCACTGTCTGATGATTTCATCAGCACCAATGCGGAAGAGGTACGGGTCTTCCCAAATGTAGTACCTGGCATCAGAAGGAAAATTATCTTTCTTGGCCTTCGGCTAATCGGATGAGATCTGATGTGATGCCAAGTAGTTCACTAAATTAGCAAACCAAGGAAGTCCCGTACTAATAGTCAGGACGTGCTCATCAGGAAAATGTTCTGTGATGGGTCCGGAAGGGTTGATACTGTCAGAAGGAACGAGGGATAAGTGGTCAGCTACCACGTTTTGCTTTCCCACTTTATCGCTAATCTCGAGGTCAAATTCTTACAATAGAAAGATCTAGCAAATTAGTCAAGGTTTTGTGTCCTTCGCAAGGAGGTGCCTCACTACAGTGTGATCTGAGTAAATGATAACACGGGAACCCAAAAGATATGAGCTGAATTTTTCCAAGGTAAATATTACGGCTAGTACTCTTTCTCAGTAACTGTATAGTTACGCTGAGCCTCATCAGGTGTCTTGCTAGTGTAGTAGATGACCGTGGGTTTCCCGTCTATTTTCTGCCCAAGTACCGCACCTACGGCATAATCAGATGCATCGCACATGATTTCAAAGGGTTGAGAAAAATCAAAGGACTGTAGGATAGGTGCTTGGGTAACTCGATCACGTAGGATCTCAAATGCTTGAGTGCACTCCTTGGAGATTTCAAAAGGGACATCCTTAGATAGAAGACTAGTTAGGGGGCACGCGATTTTCAAAAAATCAGGAATGAATAGACGGTAAAAATTGATGTGCCCCAGAAAGGATCGGATGTCTTTGACCGAGCTAGGCATAAGGAGTTTGGAAATTAGATTTACCTTGGCTTGATCAACCTGGATGCCTTTTTCAGAGATGAGATGTCCCAGGATAATTCTCTCAGGTACCATGAAGTGGCTCTTTTCCCAAGAAAGAACTAAGTTCACGTTGATGCACCGCCTGAGGATTTGGACCAAGTGCAGGAGGCAATCGTCAAATGATTCACCAAATACCGAGAAGTCGTCCATGAAGACTTCAATGTATTCACCTACCATATCTGAGAATATGGCAAGCATGCAGCGTTGAAAAGTAGCGGGTGCATTGCAGAGACCGAATGGCATCCTTTGGAATGCATATGTTTTGAAGGGGTAGGTGAAGGTGGTCCTCTCTTGGTCCTCAGGATGGATTGCAACCTAGTTATAATCGGAGTACTCGTCCAAAAAGCAGAAGAATCGATTTCCCACTAGTTTCTCGAGAATCTAATCAATGAACGGTAGTGGGAAATGATCCTTCTTCGTGGAGGAATTGAGTCTTCTGTAATCAATGCAGACTCTCCACGAGTTTGCTATACGGGTCGGTATGGTTTCTCTAGTTTCAGTCGTGATGACGGTGAGCCCTGCCTTCTTTGGTACAACTTAGATTGGACTTACCCACTGTTGAGATCGGAAATCTATGCGTTCGAAGTTGGATTTAGAAAACCCATTGTCGTAGTTCGTTTGCAAAAAAAATCTGTGAACAAGTAAATTTATACCGAAACTCTTAAGAGTCCTGGGTCGAACACAGGGAGGCTACGTCGATCTCAAAATCCACGATTATATATATATTTTTTGTGTTTTTTTTAAAAGGCTAAAATAATCACAATGGAGTTGATATAAACAATAAGAGAGAGAGAACAATCACTTGATATTTGAATAATGTTTTTACAACTATGCAAGCAGGAAATGATTACACTAGAAAGCAGGAAACTATTACAACTAGAAAGCGAAAAATTCTACTCTAGAAAAATATAAAAGAAGGGAGAGAGATGTTATCCTCCTCGATGAATGCTTGGAGGACGAGCCAGACGGAGCGACGCTTGGAAGACAGAGGCTGGGATGGGAAGCAGGAGGATGAAGCAGGAAGAAGCGGGAATGGGGCAGCACGTCATCGTCGTCACGAGATCCACTTTCGGAATGGGGATGAAAACTTGGATTTAGCACTTGAAGAGCATCCCGAGTGTGGGACAAGCTTCTCTTAAGCTTTGGAGAGGGAGAGAGGTGAAGGAAGGGATGAGGATTTCGTAGGGTAGGGGTCTCCTTTTATAGTTGCAAGGATATGGGGCAATTTGGTCATTTCATAATTAAAACATTAAATGAGAGGGTCTTTAGTGATGGATTTAAGCATCACTAAAGACCCCTCGTCGCCGCAGCCTCGCGCGTACTCCCGCCTCCTTGCCTGCCGCGCGCATAACACACGCCTACGTTCTCGAATCTCAGTTGTCCAATCATGAGATCGGACGGCTCAGATTGCTCCTCGTGCGAGCCTTCTTCTATGCCTTACCGTGCCCACGCATGCGATCGGGCGTGCGCAAGTGCGTCATCGTGCGGGTGGCTATCCAAGGCTCCTTCGCTCGCCACGTCTTCACCCGTCGCTCACCTGATAGCCATCTGACGGCTGGATTGCGCCCGCTCTAGCGCCTAGGTCTGATTTGAGGCGCGCTGCGTTTTGAATGCATGCCTCGCGTCTCACTTGTAGCGGCTTAACCACTACGATGCCTCACCTTCTTTGTCGTGCTTTTGTTTTAGGCGTGCTGCTTACGGCCGTTGGATCAAGATCCCATAGCCCAGCTCGCACACGCCTTACACATTAAGAGGATGTGAGTGGCACATCTGAGTCATTCCTAGTCGTTGGATCAAGATCCAACGGCTAGGATCGAGTGATGGAGATCCTTTAGAGATGTAGCGGTGGTTCTTAGGGCTGATTGGGTGGCTGGGATGGCACCAAGGGATGGCACCACGTGGTGCCATCTTGGCCGTCCATCTTTTGTGTGTTGGAGATGGTGCCACGGATGATGGATTGGACTGATTTTCACGCCGTTAGGCTGAGATCATCGATCCGAACCCATCCGTACGGTCAGATTTGTCGTTTGAAGTGTGGATTGGTATCATCTTGGCCCTTGATCTTTAAGCTTCCTCGGTCTATATCTGGTGCTTTTTTGAAACTTTGAGGATTGCTATCATGAGTCGATAGCAATCCGGAGGGTAGTATATTTCATATCAAAAAACTATTACAAAAATGAAGCCCAACTATGTATGAGAGACCAGCACTCCTTTACAATATTCTCACATCTCACCGATCTCTCCTGAAAAAGCTTATCATTACGTGCCTTCCACACACACCACAAAATGGCTGCCATAGCCCCTAAGGGTCGACCCGGAGTGATGAATCGCTGCCATATAGAATCCTAGGACGGGAGGGGTTCTAAGAAAACCAACCTCCAAATCTTGTCCGTGATCAAACAGGAGGAGAAAATGTGTGATGCACTATCAGAGTGGAACCCACAAAGAGGGCAGGCATTTAGAGCAGTCCCCAGCCTTCTATGTCTCAGATCTCCAGTGATCAACCCTTCTCGTCTGCAGAGCCACAGGAATATTTGAACCTTCAGAGGAACTCTCAGAAGCCAAATCTTTCTATCGACAAGGTCCCATTCCACCTCACTATTGGCTCTAATAACTTTCTCATACGCTTGCTTCATTGAAAAACTGCCCTGCCAGCAGTAAGTATCCGTCTCATCACTCACAAGTTGCATCTGCTGTAGACTCGCCATCAGTTTCTGCCTCTCCTCCCACAGTCGAGTGCCCGACCTGCACTGTTGCAGCCCTTCCAGCTGCCAGCAACCCTCTGCCTGAGACCACAAACTGCTAACTGTGGCTTCGTTATTTGCAGCAGCATCATACACCCTCAGGTAGATCTCTTTCAGTAGGCCCAAGTCAGACCATCGCTCATTCCATAAGCTGAAGCTTCTGCCATCTCCAAGCTTAGGTTGCAGCAGGTGCCAATAGCTGGTGACTGCAGAAATCATTGATCTCAAAAAGGGAGAAGGTTTCTTCGGCTGAAGCCTTTGCAAACTGCTGTTAGATCCACCATAGATGTCCCTGATCAGATCATCCATCAGCCCCTCCTTGCAATCCAAAATCCTGGTGGCCCACTTCAGCAACAAGGCTTCATTGAATTCTTTAAGTGCTTTAATTCCCAACCCCCCAATCTCCTTTGGTCTGCAGATACAATTCCATCTGATGGGCTGCATGAATCCGCCCTCATGACCTGCACCCTTCCAGAAGAATCTGTTCCTCATAACATCCAATCTCTTCCAGATACATTTAGGGGCCTTAAAAATGCTGAAATAGAAAACTGGTATGGCTATAATGACTGAATTGAGTAGGATTAATCTTCCACCTTTGGATAGGAATGTACTACTCCAACCCTTCAGCTTTTCAGGCACCCTCTCAAAAAGAACATTCCAACCTGATTTTTTCAGTTTTGTGGCCCTCAGAGGTAGTCCAAGGTATCTCAATGGCAATTTAGCACGGGGTGACCCCAATACAGCCTCCAACTCCATCTGCTCCTGTTCACTCATGCCAAAGCAAATCAAAATCGACTTATCCTTGTTCAAACAAAAGCCTGAAATGTCACCAAATATCTTTACCAATAACCCCAGAGCATGTGGCTCAGACTTGGACCCTTCCACAAAGAACACCGTGTCGTCTGCATATTGTAAAATGGGGGCCAGGTTTCCCCTGTTAGACAATGAATACCCTTTAATAATACCCACCTCAGCCAATTTGCAAGCATACCTTGCAAGCCCATCCACCGTAAGGTTGAAAATCAATGGGGCTAGAGGACATCCTTGTCTAACCCGACGCTGAGGTTGGATCCAAGCTCCACATGGCTTTCCATTGACCAAAGGAGAAAAAGAAACCGTAGTGATATAGCGTTTCATCCATTGGATCCAGAGGGGGGGAAATCCTCTTCTTCTAAATATCTCCCATAGGTATGACCAAGAGATCGAATCATAGGCTTTCTAGAAATCCACTTTCCACATGAAGGCCATGCACTTCCTTCAATGCCATCCATTAACCATTTCCTGAGCCAGTATAAAGGATTCTTGAAGTGATCTGTTGGGCAAGAAAGTAGCCTGTACTGGATGAATCAGGTCCTGTAGAACAACTCTCATCCTATTAGCCAAGGTCTTACTGATGATAAGGTAGATGGAGTTTGAAAGGGAAATCGACCTGAAATCTGAAAAGTGCTCTGCTCCCATTGATTTAGGCAAAAGAAAAAGGTAGGACTTGTTAATCCTCTCAAAACCCGCATTTCCCACCTCAAATTCTCTGATAACATCCATCACCTCCTTACCCACCACACTCCACATCTCCTTGCAAAAGAAAACTTGTATTTCATCAGGGCCCGAAGAGCCTTCCACATTTAGTTCGCTGATTTCCTGCAGGGTCTCCTGTTCAGTAATAGGTGCAGTCAAGTGCTCAGCCTGCCCACTTGTCACCCTAGGACCCTCGTTTCCTGCCATTCTCCATTTCCCCCTCTTAGATGCCTGAGATACCCCTCTAAAATATTTGATGGCTTCAGATTTAATCACCTGATCAGAAGAGACCCTATGTCCACCACATACAATAGAGGAAATAAAATTAGCACGTCTCAGAGAACTAGCTACAAGATGAAAAAACTTTGTATTGGCATCCCCCTCCTTAAGCCATAGCTTCCTGGATCTCTCCCTCCAATCTATTTCTTGTTTCAGGTCTTCATCAAGAACCACACCCTGCCACATTTTTCTTTCAACCAACTCATCTTCAGACAAACAGCCAGCTTCTTCCTTGGAGTCAAGCTCCTGAATTTTACTCAGAGCTTCCCTTCTCCTCTGCCTCCTCAGCAAGCCAACAGTAGATCCATATTCTTTTAAGACCATGTGCAAACCAGCCAACTTGGCTGATAACCTGACAGTGGTAGACCCCTCCACCTCTTTAGCTCTCCACCAAGAGCTGATCATCTGGTAAAAGCCCGGTTCATACAGCCATGAACATTTCATTTTGAAATAGGATCCAACCTGATTTTCTTCCCCACTATCCCAGACCAAAGGGGTATGATCTGAAAAGGGTTGGCTCAACCCACTCACATTCGACAATTGAAATCTAACAAGGATGTCCAAATTCCCAAAGAATCTGTCAAGCCTGGATGCCAGCCCGTTTCCATTGCACCAAGTAAATTCCACACCAGAGGAAGGATATTCATTCAACTGCAGAGATTGAACCATCATCTAAAATCCAATAGCCGAACTGTCCATGATGCCATTTAGCCTATCAGTCCCTGTTAACACACAATTAAAATCCCCACCCGTCAGCCACATACCCCCCTACACCAACTCAGCCACTGCAGACCACTCCTCCCATAGCTCCTGTCTGGCAGATGCAATACAAGGACCATATACTCCAGTAATCCAAATATATTCTTGCCCCTAGTGAATTTGAAATTTTCATGTCAGCATATGTCTGCCTTTGTGAACCTCCAAACACTGAGCCCACCTCTTTCTCCACCATATAGTAATGCCCCCCGACCTCCCATGTGCATGAGTCTGCACACAATCATTCATCCCTGAAGCTAACAAGTCGGACCACAGCCTATCAAAATTACCTTCAATGTGTGTCTCTTGGATGGGCGCACAATCAATTCCCCATTCTCTTAAATATCTCATCAAGGACGCCCTCCGGCTTCTGTCGCACAACCCACGCACGTTCCAAGTGCGAATTCTCATCAATCCTCATTGGATCCCTTTCTCCTGAGGGAATGGTATTTGCACACTTGCATGACCTTCGCAACCTCATCTTCATCCATTAGTATAATAGCCTTTGATTTTCTCTATCGTAGGCTATACGGTGATCTCCCCTTACCACTCTTTGCGCAAGATCCCCCTTCACATTTATGATCTTCCTTCTCTTGCAGGTCCTGTTGATCCTTTACAGACCTAGGCTGCACGTCCAGATTCCCCAGCTCGTCATTCTCCACACCAACTGACAGTACATCCCCTGCCATCGTGGACGACGGTTCTGCCATTTCCCCTCTGCCCAGTTCCTACTTTTCTTCATTCTGAAGCCCCCTCATCTGCCCATCACAGTAGTCCTTACAAGCCTCGGCAATTTGGGGTTCATCGCTAGGAGCCGTGCACAACTCCTGAGCAGTCGCCTCCTCATCAGCTGTAGATCCAGACGACTTAAAATGCTTTGCTACAGTATCACCCACCAAGAATTTCAGCCTCAGCATCTAGGAGCTTCCACCGCACCTCAAAATCAGATTGTCAGGTATAGAGCCAGCGATGAAGACATTGACCTTCACACTCAACAGACGTCCATTCCCCTCCAGCAGATCGATGACCTCATCCTCTGCCACTGATGCAAAGCCTGAGATCATCGTCGACACAACCTCCTTTGACCTCAAATGTAGAGGCAGACTCTCAATCTCGAGTTTTCCCGACCTGCTCCCCACTCTCTGGGGTGGTCTCTCTGGAAAGGCTCCATCAAAAGGAGAGACCAATCTCCAGATCACTGTGCAGCCATCGTTGCAAGATGTTTGAAAATGCAGCTTCTCGACATCCCCCATACCCAACCCAAATAGAACAAAGCGTGTATTTGAAAGAAAAGAAATCTACCATGAGTTGGTTGAGAGGGATAGAGAGGTTACCAAGGTGCGAACACTCTCCGCCGACAGTCTTCCAGACATAAACTCCCCCACCAGAGCTCCATGCAGGGCCATCTCCGTCATCAGCACCTCCACATCAGCCACAATCCCTCCCGACTTACGCAGAGATGGGGGCGGAGGCGGAATCTGCGCAGCCCTAGAATTCAAATTTCCTGAGCGCGGGAAAAGGCGATTACTCCTTGGTCCCCCCAACTTCTACATGAATCCCTTTTGTGACCGAAACCCCCGCATCCCAGACAGACCACGGGGAATCGGCAGGTGGCCGCCATATGTCCTCGCCGTCGGCAACGGAAACACATAACCTTGCTGAGTAGCTTTGTTCCCCTTCTATCAGACCACCTCGCCTCCATCCCCCTTTTGCCGTAAGCAGTAGATTCCCCCCGCTCCTTCCTCCTCTAGCCCTTAGGCCTCCAAATATGCCTACCTTCCCCCTCCCTACTCCCGCCAGCCGTCGCCCCTAAGTCGCCTGTCGTCGGGACAGCCATCCTCCTCGCCCCTAGTCCTCTATATCTGGTGCTACGGATGCTCGATCAGGGCGATCTTGGAGTCGTTGAACCCCAATCGTCGCCCTGATCAGATCCGTATGGTTGGATCTTTGATCCGAGGTCCCGATTAAAAGTCGCCTTGTCCTTAACCATAAAAGGAGAATTTCTATACACTTTATACAATTTTACCTAAATGCATGATTATGCATGTTATGCAATATTTACAATGTATGATGCTAATATGACACTAAGAACATGCATTAATAGACATTTTTGGCTATTTAGATATATGCACATTACACCCCCATGCATATCTTTTGCTAGTCCCTAGAAAAAACTACATGCTATTTATAAAAGAATTAGGGTTAAATTACTCGGGCAAAAGTCATTTTCAGCATTAAGAAATTTTTACTTAGGACCTGAACTTTCAAAGACACAATAGCGTCGGGTATCTGCCAAAATGCAGACCACCTCAAGCCCTCGCTTTATTCAAAGAAGGATCTCTTTTTCTCTTTTTTCTTCTTTTCTAATTTTTTTTGAATTTTTGAGTTTAGGGTTACAAAGTGTCTTTCTACGGCCACTCAACCCACCTAAGACTTGATGAGAACCCTAAGTTCTAAGCATCTTTTTGTGAATGTGATAGACTCGTTGATCGGACTTTGGGTTTCTATGCCCCTAGGTGATCTTAAAAATAAAATTCTGCTTAAAGTTGTATCTATATGACCAGTAGCTTTCTCCTTACTTTTCTTTTTATGGGTCAATACAAGGGTGAATCCGATGTATATCTCCCCGGCTTATTCTACTACTCCGCTTCTTCCTAAGTGTTTTAGGAATTCGATGTGCATTTCTTGAGTTGGGTTCTGGATAACCTACAAATGGGCTATTACCCACGATAACTTGCCAGCCATACTCGTGTGGTGAAGTGTGGCTTATTTCTTTTGTTTTCTTTTTCTCCTTTTCTTTTTATTTTTTTCCTTTTTGGACTTTCTTTTTCTTTTTTTTTTTCTTAAGTAGGTGGGTTCCCTAGTCTAGGATTTACCTAAAGGCAGTAGGAAAAGAATGGTCCAGTGGCTGGGCTCTGGATAACCTACCTATGGGCTGTTACCCACAATAACTTGCCAACCATACCACCTTAGAAGGTTCATTAGCTACCAATTTACATTAAAATTGCCGAACAACGAGTCAGTATAAATAGTATGTAGATGTTTAGACTTAAAGTTCCCTCAAATCAGAGGGCGGGTTGATAAGTTATATACTTATCACCCAAACTTATTTAATAAAATTGAAATAGAATTCAGGATGGCGAGGACTCGATAAAAAAATCCACATTTTAGTGGATACCCAGGCTGATTAAGTCCGAAGACCTGAAGGGTCTTAGTGTTCAGATCGTGCTGTAATATTTCCTAAGATTGAAAAGTCCTAATGCCTATGTATTCTTTCCTAATTCAATTTTTTTTTCATTTTTTTTGTTACATATATAAGAAAAACAAGTAGAATTTACAAGAATTCCACAGAGTTGACAAATTGATTTAGAAATGAATCCACTCCCCCATGCTTAGCTAATGTAATGTCCGCATTGAGAATAGAAGACATGAAAGGAAGGTAGAATGTAGAAGATATCACTTGAATATGATGCTCGGGTCAGCTTTGAGTAAGATTGTACAACTGCTGAGTTTAATGCCATCAGCTAGGTGAAATCCAGCAAAAAAAATCACAACATGATTAGAGCAACCGTGTCTAAGACAGGTTCTGGAACAATACGGTTAATAAAAGGCTTCAGACGTTGACTGTTGATTTTGAATAAATTAAACATCTTTGGGTCAGAGATCTGAATGACCCCGTTTGGAAATATCTGATCGATGATGAATGGGCCATTCCATTTTGACATAAGTTTGCTGGGAAAGAGCTTTAGTCGAGAATCAGAAAGCCAAACCTTCTAGTTCGACTCAAAGCTCTTGCGAGATATCAATTAGCCATGAAGAGCTTTGGTCCAAGCTTTGTAGATCTTGGCATTCTCATACACGTCGTTTCTAAGCTCCTCCAACTCAGATAGTTGGAGTTTCTTTGTCTTTCCGGCTAAACGCAAATCCATATTATACTGCTTGTTTGCCCAGAATGCCCTATGTTCAATTTCTACGGGTAAATGACATGCCTTTCCATACACTAGACGAAATGGTGACATGTCGATAGACATTTTGTACACCATATGGTAGGCCTAAAGAGCATCCTCAAGCTTTTGAGTCCAGTCTTTGTGATCAGGCCTAACCATTTTCTACAGAATATTCTTATCTCCCGATTGGAGATCTCGGCCTGTCCGTTTGTCTGAGGATGGTAAGGTGTGGAGATTCTGTGATTTACCTCGTATTTTTCCAGTAAATTACGGAATTGGGCATTAATGAAGTGAGTACCACCATCGCTGATGATGGCCGTCGGAGTCCCGAATAGACTGAAGATGTTCTTGACGAAATCGATAACCACCTTGTGGTCATTAGTTCGAGTGGGGATAGCCTTGATTCACTTAGATACGTAATCAACAGCGATGAGAATGTACTGGTGTCCAAATGAAGGGAGGAAGGGTCCCATGAAATTGATGCCCCAAACGTCGAAGATTTCAACGGGAAGAATCAGGTTTAGAGGCATCATGTCTCTCTTGGTTATGCTCCCAAGTGCCTGGCATCGAGAACACGACCTTGAGAATTCATGGGCATCCTTGAATAAAGATGGCTAATAGAATTCAGATTGCAAAATTTTTGCAGCCGTCTTTTTCCTGGAGAAATATCCAGCACACGCAGATGCATGGGAGAACTTGAGTATACTTTTGAATTCATTCTTCGGAACACATCAGGGAATAATCTGATCAGAGCTGATGCGGTACAGTTCAGGGTCTTCCCAAAAGTAATATTTGGCCTCAGATTTGAGTCTATCACATTGTTGCTTGGTCCAATCTTGAGGGATTTGACCAACGACAAAATAATTTACGATGTCAGCAAACCATGAGGTTTGGACACCTGAAACTGTAAGGATAGTCTCGTCCAGAAAAGTATCAGCAATCGGAATATCCAGACGAGAAGAATCACTCAGAAGTCTCGATAGATGATCTGCCACCACATTCTGTGCATCGAATTTATCTTTGATTTCAAGATTGAATTCTTGAAGCAGAAGAATCCATCGAATAAGCTGGGGTTTGGCATCCTTTTTGGCCAAGAGATGTCTCAAGGCCGAGTGGTCGATAAATATTATGACATAAGACCCTAAGTGATAAACTATGAATTTCTCCAAAGCAAATACTACAACTACTAATTCCTTCTCAGTAACAGTGTAATTCCTCTAGGCCTCATCTAGAGTTTTACTAGTGTAGTAGATGACAGAGGGCTTCCTGTCGATTTTCTGACCCAAAACAACCCTGACCGTGTAATCAGAAGCGTCAGTCATGATTTCAAATGGGGCTGTCCAAACCGGTGGTTGCAACACTGGAGTACAGGTAACTGCCATTTTAAGAAAATCAAATGCCTTACGGCATGATTCATTGAAATCAAACAGCGTATCATTGGTGAGAAGATTGCTCAAAGGACAAGCAACCTTAGAGAAGTCCTTGATGAACCTCCTATAGAATCCCACATGACCAAGAAATGATCAAATTTGTTTAACAGATGTAGTCAGAGGATGGGACGGGAAGGAGGACGAAGCAGGAAGAAGTGGGAATGAGGCAGCACGTCATTGTCGTTGCAGGATCCACTTCTTGAATGGGGATGAAAACTTGGATTTAGCTCTTGAGGAGCATCCCAGGTGTGGAACGTCGTCATTGTGCGAGTGGCGATCCATGGCTCCTCCGCGCGCCACGTCTTCGCCCCTTGCCCGCCTGATCGCATCTGACGGCTGGATTGCGCACGCTCCTACGCCCACGTCTGATTTAAGGCGTGCTGTCTTTCGAACGCGTGCCTCGCGTCTCACTCGTAGAGGCATAACCATTGCACTACCTCGCCTTCTTTGTCGTGCTTTTGTTTTAGGAGCGCGTGCACACGACCGTTGGATCAAGATCCAATGGCCCAGTTCGCACGCGCCTTACGCCTTAAGAGGATGTGAGCGGCGCATCTGAGTCATTCCTAGCCATTGGATCAAGATCCAACAGCTAGGATTGAGCGATGAAGATCCTTTGGAGATGCAGCGGTGGTTCTTAGGGCTGATTAGGCGGTTGGGATGGCATCACGTGGCGCCATCGTGGCCGTCCATCTTCTGTGTGTTGTAGATGGTGCCACAGATGACGGATTGGACTGATTTTCTTACCGTTAGGCTACGATCATCGATTCAAACCCATCCGTGCGGTCGGATTTGTCATCTGAAATGCATATTATCACCATCTTGGCCCTTGATCTTTAGGCTTCCTTGGTCTATATCTGGTGCTACAGATGTTCGATCAGGGCAATCATGGAGTCGTTGAACCCCAATCATCACCCTGATCAGATCCGTACGGTTGGATCTTTGATCCGAGGCCTTGATTAAAAGTCATCCTGTCCCTGACCATAAAGGGAGATAATTACCATACACTTTATACAATTTGACCTAAATGCATGATTATGCATGTTATGCATTATTTACAATGTATGATGCTAATGTGACACTAAGAACATGCATTAATGGACATTTTTGGCTATTTAGATGTATGTACATCACCCTCCAATTGTCGGAGATCGGGTAGATGATCCCTGCATCAACCACTTGATGATCTCCTTTTTCACGACATCCTGCATATTTGGATTTAGGTGTCTCTGCATTTCACACGATGGTCGTGAGCCCTCTTCAGTGTAGATGTGATGTGTGCAGTATGAAGGGTTGATTCCAATCAGATCATCGAGAGTCCATCCAATGGCTCTCCGATGCTGCTGAAGAACATAAATCAGGCATGTTTCCTGATCAGGTGTGAGTCGGGAGTTGACAATCATAGGAAACGTTTGATTGAAACCCAAAATGACGTTTTTGAGATGATTGGGAAGAGGCTTTAATTCCATTACTGGGTTGTCAGCAGCAGCATGTGGTTCAGGGTGGGTGTCGGGAGCAAAGGAAGGAGCTCTAGGTGTGTCTAGGTTGAGTTCAGACTCCTCTAATTGTGGGTTTTGATCCTCTTGTGGTTGATCAGAAATAGTCAGGTTTTCCTTGATACATAGGTCGTCAACCATAGCCTCGATATCGTAAATCTATTCTATAACTCCGTAATTAATTCCTTGTTGGGCCTTAAAGATGTCGATCTTTAGTGTCTTGCTCCCAAATTTTAATTCAATTTGGCCCTCCTCACAATTGATATTGGCCCTAGCAGTGGCCAGAAAGGGTCTCCCTAGTATGACCAGTGTATTCTTCACATTCTCAAGAGCATCCATGTCTAAGACAATAAAATCCACTGGAAAATAGAAATCATGTACCCTAACTATGACATTCTCGAGAATTCCTTTTGGTGACTTAATAGATCGGTCGGCTAGCTGCAAAGTCATTTCTGTTAGTTTAAGCTCAGATTCCTCGAAGTAGTCTTGTAGGGATGTAAGTATCAAATTTATGGAGGCTCCTAAGTCCAATAAAGCTCGGTCAAATTGTATATCACCGATTGCACAGGAGATTAGAGGAGTGTTTGGGCCTTTTGCCTTAGATGGGAGTTTGCTCAAAATGACGGAGCTGGCTTGTTCCCACAGTACAATTGGGTTCCCGCCTTTTGTTTGTCGCTTACGCTCAGGTGTACACACGTCTTTTAGAAATCGTGCATAAGCCGGTACATAGCATATTGCATCCATCAAGGGGATGTTTATATGGACCTACTCAATGAGCTTAACCATGTCCTCCTCAAGTGCCACGGGTTTGGCTGTCTTTTTCCCTTAGTCAAGGCCTTGGGAAATGGAACCTTAGATTGTTCCTCTAGAATTGGCTCAATCTCTTGATCTGGGATGGGTGAGCCCTGGATGACCAATCTAGGGTTAGGGTTTGTATTACCATGCTGGGAGTGTCTTGGATAAGGTGGGTCTTGTGTTGCTTTGCCACTACGGGTAGTAATAGAATTCAATCCCTCCTGATTTTGGTTTGGTGTGGGCAAAAGAGGTGCTTGTTGCTGGTAACCCGCATATGATGTCGAAGCCTCCATCCCGTCAGGTGATGGAGTAGAAGGGGCCTGATAAACAAAGTGAGCTTGGCCCTGATTTGGGTTCATAACGCACCTATGGTTCTGCATGTTATTTGGATTAGGTAGAGGCTATGAAGGAAGTTCACCAGGTTGGCGGGGATTTGCCATCTGGGCGAGTTGATTGCAAACCTCTGTGATCTCATCTTTGTGTTGCCTTTGCATAGCCGCATTCGTCTTCTGAATGTCAGCTAGAGTCTAAAGGATAAGAGTCATTTGATCTGTGTGAGTTGGCCCGGATTGATAAGTTGGGTTAGACCGAGGCTGAGACAGCTAATATGGACGAGGAGCTTGTGGTCGGGGCTGATATTGAGGTCTCTAATTTTGATTATTCCCTGACCATGTGAAATTAGGATGATTACGCCATCCAGGGTTGTAGGTGTTTGAGAATGGATCATTCTGAATGGCGTTGAGGTCCCCGCAAGTCTGAGGAGCCTTGATAAAGTTAGAATACGAGGGTTTAGAGTTTCCCCAACTAGAATAGGTGGGCCTAGAGTTCACTCCAAAACCAGAATAGGTGGGTCCAGACGGGGGTGGATACGAGTCCATCCTCGGAGAAGATTGATGATAGATGTTATGCACAGCCTCCCTGCCAGAGGGCGATTGCACAAATGGGTTTTGCACAGAGGTGGCTCGCTGCAAGTGTCAAGTTTTCTCATCCGCCTTCTTCTCAATAATAGAGACCTTGTCCAGATGACTGGCCATTAGTTCCAAGTCGACGGAAGAGGACAGGCCATGCGTCTCATGTGCTCCCTTTGATTCGTCAATGCATGGGCATTCGTCCAGTCGAACATGCCCATGGATTCATTATTGATGGAGTTCTCACACATATTCTTGAGAATCTCCCATACGGTGTCTTCGTGTTGACCTATGATGTTTCCTCTGCAGGTCGCATTGGTGAATCATCGAATATCCTCACAGAGTCCCTGGTAAAAAGACTGGACTTGTTCCCATTTAGGAACTCTGTGGCGGGGACACTTTCGCGTGAGTTCTAGAAAATGATCCCATGACTCGTGAAGTGGTTCTCCTGCTTACTATGTGAAATGCGTGATCTAGTGCTGTAAAGCATTTGTCCAACCAACGGGAAGAACTTTCTCAGAAACTCGGATTGAAGTTCCGCCCAGGTGTTGATTGGATGCGTTTGGGTTTGGTGTCAGTGAGCAGCATTGTCCATGAGAGAGAAGGAGAACATTTTCATGAGTAAGACATCTCGATTTTGAGCTTCTGACTTGAAGGTTTGGGCTAGATGCTTGAGTTGCTTGATATGCTGGAAAGGATCCTCAGAATTACGCCCATGGAATTTGGGAATGGCATGAATCATGTTGGGCTTAAGTTCAGTATCAGGACCTCCAACGGGGATTTGTACTGGAGGTTCGATTGCCACCGCAGCAGGATTGTAGTGATCTCACATCATAGAATGCTACTGCGGGTTCACAGAGGCTTGGAATAGATCATTGAGGCGTTGAAGCTGATTCTCAAGATTATTTTCTTCTGCTGGTTGCTCCATGATGATGGATGAAGAAGAATTAGGTTCAGATGAATTAGAAGAGATATCGATTGGGTTAGGTTGTTGCACAAACAAGGAGGTCGAGGCTTGGCCTTGACGGGAATGAGAAGCTAATGGAGGCCTCACGGATGGTCTTAGAGACCTCATTCCGAACATGCACGGATGAGTAGAAGAGAGGTGAAATGTGATGTAATCAAGACACCCAAAAAAAATTTTTTGGATGACTATAGAGGTTCAGGGTAGATGATACCCCTTAGTTAGAAAGTCGTCCACCTGAGAATTAACTGGGCAGCCAGAGAGGGAGAGTCCCGTAATGACCCCTACATGGTAGAGCGCCCCCACGAGTTACAGGGTTTCTCCCACCCAACCTCTCTTGTCATTGATGATCCAGGTAGACCAGAATGGGGATTTTGACCTCTTAAGTCTACCAGTTTTAATTAAGAGCAGGGGTGTTTTATAATTTCACTTGAACTTTTAAGGTGTTTTTTGTGCAAAGTGACCTAATTTTAAGATTGGTTAACCCAACAAGGTGGGTTAACTTCGGCTGTATTGTCTTTTGATAAATTTAGGTCCCTCTTTTAGTGTTCAAATGAATTTAAGAGCCTGATTTTAGGGTTTTGCTTGAATAAATCAATTCAATCAAGGTTTAGGCACACATTGTTTGGAAAGATTAATTCTTGATTAAGCAAGTGTCTCTAAAACCCTAAACTGGAATCCTTAATTTGCTTTGATTTGGTCCAATTTAATTTTTCCAAATGTGGTACCTAGGGCTCAAACAAGAATGTGATAGCCCTAGATACCTTAAGATCTTAAGTAGGTGCACAAATCAGGGTTTGAGTGTTTTCTAAATAGAATGTATCAAATTAGGCAACTTCATGATTAGTCTAAGAATATAGTGCAAGTAGCCCTTATTGATTTTTTTCCTTTTCTTAGCTTTTTAGAATCAGGGGCTTAGAAGAAATTTGGATTTGTGTTTTACCTGCCCCTAGAGTGGCTGGCGTGCGGCTGATCTTCCTTTAACGAGTCCCTCTAAAGCAGATCACAATCAAAAGAGATGTAGCAAGTTAGTAATAAGTCTGATATTGCGATCAAGAGATCTGAATTGCGCGTTGCTCCTCAGCAACGGCGCCAAAATGTTATCCGCTCAAAATCAAGTTTTAAATTGTTGCATTACAGTATAGTTGAAATCTTGCAAAAAGCAGATAAAATTTATACTCGAAAAAGTCCGAGGTCGTTCGTTGGGAGCAAGTAGGAATTCAATTCTCAAAATTGCAATTTAAAATAATAGAGATAAGAAATTATAATCAGAAATTGATTTAGAATAATGTGGCAATACGATCAAATATCAGACTGCAAAAAGAGTGGAGTAAAATGGTGATTTGAATCACCAATTACTCCCTACGAAAATGGCAAATGGAACTCAATTGTTATACATGGAATAAACTCAAATCAATCATCTCATGGTAGGATCAGATGTCTTAAGCATCTGATTCTACAGTGCTCTGATTCTTCTTCTTCTTTCTTCTTCCTCTTTCTTTGCTCTTGTGCTGCTCTTTTGCTTTTCTTCTTTTTTTTTTCTGCTTCTCTTTCTCTGCTTTCTCTCTTTTTCCTTCTTTCTCTGCTCAGGGGAGGGGTTTTTAGATTTGGCTAAGTGTTAGCCAACTTCCCAGAGAGCAAAGCCCTCCCCTACCCCGCATAGATTCTCCTCTCTTTCTTTCCTTGGGTCACACTCTCCCAGAGCCTCCAACAGTACCGGGTTATCGGGTATTTGGACCTAGAGTGCACCCGGGGCTAGGGCTGTGGCGTGGGTTACAGCCGAGGAGTGTAAGGCTTAGGTGGTAATCGGGTCTACACCAGGTTCTCGAGGGAGTGTTCCGGATGAGGCACGTGAGGGGTATGAGGGACCTCACCCCTTGTGTCTGAGGCGATAAGCCCCAGGAACTTTTGCAATTTATGTGGCTGCAAACCTCTATAAACTTTTGAGCTGGGACTAAAGTTCCACCTTCTTCGTGCACTTGATGCCGCAGTGACAAGGGCTGGAATTCGCACCACTGTAGAGGCCAATGCTTCCTACTGATGCCCTAAGATCCTCCTTGGGAGTATTTCGCACGACCTGGTGATGTGCATACATTTGATTAACCTAAAATGTTTATTAATGCATGTTTTTAGTGTCACATTAGCATTATACATTGTAAATAGTGCATAACATGCATAATCATGCATTTAGGTCAAGTTGTACAAATTGTATAGTAATTATCTCCTTTTTATGGCTAGGGATAGGGAAACTTTTTAATGGGGGCCTCGGATTGAAGATACAACTATACGGATCTGATTAGGGCAACGATTGGAGTTCAACGACTCCAAGATCACCCTAATCAGACATCCGTAGCGCTAGATAGAGATCGAGGAATCCTAAAGATCAAGGGCCAAGATGGTGTTAATCCGCACCTCAGACGACAAGTTTGACCTCATGGATGGGTTCAGATTGACGATCGCAGCCTAACGGCGTGAAATTCAGTCCAATTCAACACCCGTGCCACCGTTTACAACACTCAGAAGATGGACAGCTAAGATGGCGCCGTGTGGTGCCATCCCAGCCGCCCAACTGGCCCTCAGAATTGTCGCTGCCTCTCCAAAAAGTCTCCAACGTGCGATCTGGGCTGTTGGATCAAGATCCAATGGCCGCAAGAATGTGCGTTCGCAAATTCATCCGCATGACACAAGCCCACGCTCAGCGTAGTGGTCGAGCTCGTTGCCCAAGCGCACGACGCGCGTTCGATCCCACATCTGCTGCACGCGGGCATGTAATTGGAGCCGTGTGATGGGCATCTAGTAGTACGGATCAACCGATAGCGCCCACACATGATTAGACGCGCAGCACAAACGCCCGATCGCACGCAGGCGTGCGGCGCTGGCGAGGGCAGTTTAAGCTGTCCGATCTCTTGATCGAATGGCTGAGTGTGCGCGATCGTGCGTATGCATTGAGAGCGCGAAGGCGAGGGGGCGCGCACGTGGCGTGTGCACGTCGGCCACGTTCAGGCCTTATCTGTCACTAAAGGTCCTGAATTAATGTTTTTAATGTTGTAATGTCAAAAATGCCCCCACTCCTTGCAACTATAAAAGGAGACCCCTACCATACGAATTTCTCATCCCTTCCTTCTCCTCTCTCCCTCTCCAAGCTTAAGAGAAGCTTGTCCCACACCCGAGATGCTCCTCCAGAGCTAAAATCAAGTTTTTGCCCCTGTTCCGGAAGCGGATCCCGCGACGACGACGACGTGTTGCTTCGTTCCAGTTCCTCCTACTTTGTCCTCCTTCTTCCCGCTCCATTCCTCATCTTCCAGGCATTGTCCCATCCGGCTCATCCTCCAAGCGATCATCGAGGATGATAACTTCTCTCTCCCATTCCGTTTACTGCTTTCTATAGTAGAATTTTCCTGCGTTTTAGTTGTAACAATTTCTCGCTTTCTAGTGTAATCATTTCTCTCTTTCTTAGTTGTAAAAAAATTATTCAATATCAAGTGATTGTTCTTTCTCTCTCTCTCTCTTATTGTCTATATTGTTTCCATTGTGATTATTTTGCCCTTTAAACAAAAATATAAAAAATATAATTGCGAATTTTGATCGACGTAGCCTCCCTGTGTTCAACCTGGAATTTCTTTACAAATTTTTCGGTATAAATTTTATTTGTTGAACGGATTTCTTCGCGACTCAAACTACAACGACGGGTTTTCAAATCCAATTACGAACGCGTACTCATCCGCTAGTCAACATTTTGGTGCCGTTGTTGGGGAGGCAACGTTTTTTCGATCTTCTTTTCGCATTCCATGCACTTTTCTATTTTCTAACTTGCTTTATCTTGTGTCTATTGTTTTGCAGATACCTCTATCAGGGAATCTTCAAGTGGTAGATCGGAGTAAAGTGCAGTCGAAGACGACTGTAAGTGCTCCCCATTCTTCCCCCTCCATAAATTTCATTTCATCACTTTAATTCAAACTCCAATTAACCTAGGTGTTTGCATAAATCCTAGGATTAGTTTGGCTGTTTGGATTTCCACCCACATTCATTTCACCCTCACATATATAAAAAAGAAAACAAAAAAGATAATTTATTGTGGGGTAATTCAACCTACACTCAACATACACCCACATTCAAGGCACTTAACCTAATTGATGTTCTTCTACTCAACCGGATTCTGATATGTGGAACCAGTACACGTGAATTAACACATAAAAGAGTAGAAATCAATCTAGGCCAATCATTTTGTGTGCCTAACTCAGTGGTGTAATTGTGGCTAATTGTTTGAGTTGTTTGGGCCGCACCACTCAATATAAATTCAACTCACCAAGTAGCTTCCTCTTAGGGTTTTTAATCTAGGTTCATACCAGGCACTCCACTTTATTTCTGATTTCAAAAGGAAAGCGATCTTCACCCATGCTTGAAAACTTGGTTTGCCTCAAACTTGATTGAATTAAACCTAATTCTAAACCCTAAAAGCTACTTAAGCAAGATTTGAACTCTAAAATCTACTCATGACAAATAATCTTGCTTGAAAACCCTGGTTGTGCACGCACTTACACATACTCAATTGATCATTAAGGGCACAACCCATTTTAAGAGCCCACCACATTCCATAAGCACTACAATCCCAGGCCTAAATAAAATCAAGTAGACGTTGGCCTTAAGGACTGATTCGCTCTTTGGGGCCTAGTCTGAGATTGTTTATGATTACCCTGCTTGTACTAATCAATCTGATATCTAGCTAGGGGAGTAGCGTAAAATGACCATGGCTGGGGGATACACTAGGAACCGGAGGCACAAGCCGAAGGAAGAACCTTCTCCCCAGTCCCTCCTTCTAACTGGTTGGATTGAGCAGACACAAGTAGAGTAAATCGTTTATAATCTTAAGGCAGGTTCTGAGAGTCTATAGATCCTTAGGCTACCCCACTTAAGGATAGGCTTGTTTTGTTGTGCTGCAGGGTTCTTATCCCCAGTCCTTCCGACCTTTTCCTAGTTTATGCTGGGAAGAAGGTCATCGAATCCCCGATTGGAAGGACCACTAGAGTATTCTAGGAGGCATAGATTGGATTTTGGCCAAATTGATTCCATGGCCGATCAACAGCCTCCTCTGCCTCAGGATCCACAAGAGGTATTTTGAAGGAAGCTGGAACAAATGCAGAGAATGCAGGGCGCCCAGTCCTTGAAGGATTTTTATGATCCTTCAAATTATGGGAAACGTCTCGGTGTCCAGATTCCTGCCGGCGACGTACAAATCAAGCCCCAAGTATTAATCCTAATTAAACATTTCCATGGGCTTGGCTTTGAAGACCCGTTTTAGCACTTGGAGGACTTGACCACTTTGGTCCAGACTACCAAGGCGCGAAACGTGAATGAGGAGCAAATGATCATGAGGCTCTTCCCCCAGTCTCTTTGGGATAAAGTCACTCATTGGTACAGGACTATAGGAAGATCAATTGCAACTTGGAATGAGTTGAAATTGACTTTTCTGAAGAAATTCTTCCCTGTCGGACGTACCAATGCTTTGAGATGGGCAATTACTACCTTTACCCAGCGACAGAGGGAGCAGTTTCATATTGCCTGGGAGCGATTCTAGGACCTATTGCGGAGGTGTCCACATCACGAGGTGCTGAAATGGCAACTCGTGCAGATTTTCTACCACGGGTTGACTGAGCAACTCAGAAATCACGTGGATGCAATTTCCTCAACAAAGATGCAGATAGCGTGCACGATTTGTTTGAGGAGATGAGAGAGAATTCGATCAATCATGCCTCCATGGATACTTTTAACCTGTCCTAGCAACCCAGATCGAATGTTAATGAAGTCCACGACTCTCATTCATTCGATATGGAATTGATTTGTAATAAACTTGATAAGGTGGACTTGGTTGCGAAGAGAATGGAGGAGTGGATGGTTGGAAACTCAATGAACAACTCTCGATCCACTCAATCCCAGAATTTGGAATTCCATTCATCGCAAGCTCCTTCTGGACGGGAGTTCATGAATCAACTTGATGCGGCTCAACCTGCGAGCCAGCATTATTTGGAAACCCACGGGTTCCAAACTGGAGCCTTTGATCCCAGTTTCTCTGATCCTTCCCTTTGTTTCTCTCCATCCTCACCCTATGAGGATGTTTGTGCTATACAGGAGAATGTTAGATGCAACCCTTACTTCAATGCTTATAATCCAGGTTGGAGAAACCACCCTAACTTCTCCTGAAAAAATCCAGGGCAGTAGACCCAATTCCGACCCAGCAACTATGCTCCGCAATGACCAATGGGTCATGGTCATGTTTATACTCAGTTTCCCTCGAATCAGGTCAATCAGCCAGCTTGGAACGCCTGTCAACTCGTAGGGCAAGCTAATTTGAACCAACAAATGGTAGAGATGTAAGGATCTATGCTCCAGCTCATGCAGCAAATGAAAACCTCGCTGAACAACTTACAAACCAAGCTCAAAGCTAATTCTCATCAACCTGGTCTCTACCATCTCAATCTGTACCCAACCCACATAATATCTTGAATCCGGGCAATCAAGCCCATTGGTATGGGAATCAGAGGGAGCCACACGCACATGCTCAGGTGGTTGAGCAGGGTGCTTCCTCTTCTTCTTCCACAAATAAACGGTTCTTGGCTAATGAAGCCCCTCCAATCTTTCCTAACCCTCCCCAAGACCCAAGCCTGTTTGCATCTGCTAATTCTGTTACCTTGAGGAGTGGTAAACAAACTTAGGATCCACAACCACACTGTTCTGATTTACCGAATCCTGAAGAACCTGAGGAGAGAAAGGAGAACTCTGGAGAAGAAATCAAGGCTCAGGAACCTAATTCCGAAGATCCGACTCATGTTCCTTTACCTGAGGCCTTGATTAGATCAAGGAAGAAGAAGTATGTTAATAGTAATGAGGAGCTTCCAAATATTTTCAAGAATGTCGAGATCAATATCCCGCTCCTCGACGCTATCAAACATATACCAGCTTACGCAAAATTTTTAAAGGATTTATGTACATAGAAGCGTAAGTCGAGAGAATTTGTTCCGAGGAAGGTGGTACTCTCCGAGCAGGCTAATTCTATTATCCTGCACCACCTCCCTCAAAAAAAGAGAGATCCAGGTGCTCATTTGATTTCTTGTGTCATCGGAGATTACACTTTTGATAGAGCACTGCTGGATCTAGGTGCATCCATCAACCTAATTCTGACTTCTCTTTACGAGAAGTTCGGATTAGGTGAACTTTGGCCAACTTTAGTAACGCTGTAGTTAGCGGACTGTTCGGTCACAAATTCATGAGATGTTATTGATGATGTTATTGTTAAGGTTAAGGATTTCTATTTTCCTGTAGATTTCCTTGTCCTTGACATGGATGTACCTGAAAATCTGAGGAAAATGCCCATCATTCTGGGGCGTTCATTCCTGGCTACCGCCAAGGCCAACACTAACTGTGAAAGCAGTAGCATGGAAATTGCCTTTGGGGATCAAAGAATGAAATTGGATATTTTTAAGGTGATTAATAAATTCAAGGATTGTGGATTTATTGAGGAACTTGAGGACGATAATGTGAATATTGAGACTTGTATGATGGTTTCTGCATTTGAAACTTCCTCTGATGATGATGAATTGGACCTGCAACCCTCTATGGCAGACCCACCATCTTCTCAAGAGGTTATTGACTTTTTTCACTCTCAACCTCTTCCTCTTTATGAGTCTTCATCAACGTCTTCCTTACCTTTAATCAGCAACTCGCCCCAGCTTGAACTGAAACCATTGCTTGAGAATCTGAAATATTAGTTTTTAGGACCACATAAGACACTTCCTTTGATTATCAGTGCTAAATTGACAAAGGAGCAGGAGATTAAACTGATTAAGGTCCTAAAGGAACATAAGGAGGCAATTGGTTGGACCATTCATAACCTTAGGGGGATCAAGCCATCTTATTGCAATCACAGAATATTTTTGGAAGATGGATCCCTCCCTTCTCGCCAGATGCAGAGGAGATTAAATCCAAAAATGCGAGAAGTGGTCAAGAAGGAGATTATTAAGTGGCTCGATGTAGGAATCATTTATCCGATCTCTGATAGTCCTTGGGTAAGTCCCGTGCAGATTATTCCCAAGAAAGCCAAGATTACCGTTTTGACTAACGAGAAAGGAGAATCTGCCACAACTCGTTCAGCTTCCTCTTGGAGGGTTTGTATCGATTATAGGAAGCTGAACACAGCCACAAAAAATGATCATTTTGCTTTGCCCTTCATTGATCAAATCTTGGAAAGATTAGCCAAGCAGAAGTCTTCTATTTCCTTGATGGTTACTCGGGATACAACCAGGTTCTTGTGCATCTCGAGGATAAGGAGAAAACGACTTTCACCTGTCCCTACAGAACCTTTGCTTTCCGTAGGATGACATTCGGCTTATGCAATGCACCTGCGACTTTTCAAAGGTGTATGCTGGCCATATTCTCTGACATGGTGGGAGAGTTTATGGAAGTTTTCATGGACGATTTCTCTATTTTTTGAGAATTGTTTGACTCTTGTCTAGCTAATCTTGAAATGATTCTTAAATGATGCATCAAAACAAGACTGGTCCTTAGCTAGGAAAAGAGTCATCTCATGACACAAGAAGGCATTGTCTTAGGTCATGTAATCTTTGAACAAGGAATTGAAGTGGATAAAGCTAAGGTTGATGTTATTGCTAACTTCTTCTTCCCACATCTGTCAAACAAATTTGATCATTTCTTGGTCATGTGGGATTCTACAGGAGATTCATCAAGGACTTTTCGAAGGTTGCTCGTCCTCTGAGTAATCTTCTTGCCAAAGAAATGCCGTTCGATTTCGACGAATCATGCCGTAAGGCATTTGATTTTATTAAAATGGCAGTCACTTGTGCTCCGATGTTGCAACCACCGATTTGGATAGCCCCTTTTGAGATCATGACCGACGCTTTTGATTACGCAGTCGAGGCTATTTTGGGTTAGAAAGTTGATAGGAAGCCCTTTGTCATCTACTACGCTAGTAAAACTCTGGACGAGGCCCAGAGGAATTACATTGTTACTGAGAAAGAATTACTAGCCGTAGTATTTGCTTTAGAGAAATTCAGGGCTTATCTCTTAGGGTCTCATGTCATCATATATACTGACCACTCGACCTTGAGACATCTCTTGGCCAAAAAGGATTCCAAACCCCACCTTATTTGTTGGATTCTTCTGCTTCAAGAATTTGATCTTGAAATCAAGGATAAATCCAGGGTACAGAATGTGGTGGCGGATCATCTGTCGAGACTTATGAGTGATTCTTCTCATCCGGATATTCCGATTGCTGATACTTTTTAGGATGAAACCATCCTTATAGTTTCAGGTGTCCAAACCCTGTGGTTTGTTGACATCGTTAATTATTTGGCTGTTGATCAAATTCCCCAGGATTGGACCAAGCAACAACGGGATAGACTCAAATCTGAGGCCAAATATTACTTCTGGGAGGACCCTGAATTGTACCTCATTGACTCTGATCAAATTATTCGCCGATGCATTTCGGAGAACGAATTCAAGAGTATACTCTAGTTCTGCCATGTATCTGCGTGTGGTGGACACTTCTCTAGGAAAAAGACGGCTGCAAAAATTTTGCAATCTGGATTCTATTGGCCATCTTTATTCAAGGATGCCTAGGATTTCTTGAGGTCGTGTTCCTGATGCCAGACACTTGGCAGCATAACCAAGAGAGATATGATGCCTTTAAACCCAATTCTTCCCATTGAAATTATCGACGTTTGGGGCTTCGATTTCATAGGACCCTTCCTCCCTTCATTTAGACATCAGTACATTCTCGTCACTGTTGATTATGTGTCCAAATGGATTGAGGCGATTCCCACCCGATCTAATGACCATAAGGTGGTCATCGATTTTGTCAAGAAGAACATCTTCAGCAGGTTCGGGATTCCGAGGGCCATCATCAGTGATGGTGGCACTCATTTCACTAATGCTTAGTTCCATAATTTGTTGGCAAAATACAGGGTTAATCACAGAATCTCCACACCTTACCATCCCCAGACGAATGGACAGGCCGAGATCTCCAATTGAAAGATCAAGAATATTCTACAGAAAACGGTTAGGCCTGATCGTAAAGACTAGACTCAAAAGCTTGAGGACGCTCTTTGGGCCTACCGTATGGCGTATAAAACGCCCATCAGCATGTCTCCGTTTCGTCTGGTACACGAAAGGCACGCCATTTACCCGTAGAAATTGAACATAGGGCATTCTAGGCAATCAAGCAGTGCAATTTAGATCTGAGTTTAGCCAAGAAGACTAGCAAACTCCAACTATCTGAGTTGGAGGAGCTTAGAAATGATGCGTATGAGAATGCCACAATCTATAAGGCTCGGACCAAAGCTCTTCATGACTAATTGATTTCCCACAAGAGCTTTGAGCCGAACCAGAAGGTCTGGCAATTCGATTCTCAACTTAAGCTCTTTCCTGGCAAACTTAGGTCGAAATGGAATGGCCCGTTCATTATCGATCAGAAATTTCCAAATGGAGCTGTTCAGATCTCTGACCCGAAGATGGGTAATTCATTCAAAGTCAACTGTCAATGTCTGAAGCCTATTATTGACCAAACTATTCCAGAACCCGTCTCAGACACGGTTGCTCTAGCCATGTTGTGACTTCTTTAGTTGGAGTTCGCCTAGCTAACGGCATTAAACTCAGCAGTTGTACAGTCTGACTCAGAGCTGACCCGAGCTTCATATTCAGGTGATATCTTCTTCACTCTACCCTTCCTTTCATGTCTTTTATTCTCAATGCAAACATTGCATCGACTAGGCATGGGGGGGTGGATTCATTTCTGAATCATTTTGTCAGCTCTGTGGAATTTTTGTAAATTCTACCTATTTTCTTATATTTATATATTAATTTTTTTTAGGAAGGAATATTTGTACATTAGGACCTTTCAATCTTAGAAAATATTACAGTAGGATCTGAACATTAAGACTCTTCAGGTCTTTGGACTTAATTAGCCAGGGTATCCACTAAAATGTGGATTTGTTATCGAGTCCTCGCCATCCTGAATTCTATTTTAATTTGATTAAATAAGTTTGGGTGATAAGTACACAACTTATCAACCCGCCATCTGATTTGAGGGAACTTTAAGTTTAAGCATCTACACACTATTCGTTGCTGACTCGTTGTTCGGCGGTTTAATGGAAATTGGGTAGCTAATGAACCTTCTAGGGTGATATGGCTGGCAAGTTATCGTGGGTAACAACCCATAGGTAGGTTGTTAAGAGCCCAGCCACTGGACCACTCTCTTCTTACTACCTTTAGGTAAATCTTAGACCGGGGAAGCCACCTACTTAAAAAGAAAAAAAAAATCAAAAAGAAAAGAAAAAGAAAGAAAAAGGAGAAAAGAAACAAAAAGAAATAAGCCACACTTCGCTGCACGAGTATGGCTAGCAAGTTGTCGGTGGTAATAGCTCGTCGACCAGTTGTTCAGAACCCAGCTCAAGAAATTCACTAAAAATTCCCAAAACACTTAGGAAGAAGCGGAGAAGTAGAATAAGCCAGGGAGATATATACACTGGATTCACCCTTGTGTTGACCCCATTAAAAAATAATAGGGAGAAAGCTACTGGTCATAAAGATACACCTTTCGGCAGAACTCTCTTTTTAAGGTCACCTAGGGGCGTAGAAACTCGAACTCTGTTCTGATTGCCGATCAACGAGTCTATCACATTCACAAAAGGATTCTTAGAACTTAGGGTTCTCATCAAATCTTGGGTGGGTTGAGTGGCCATAGAAAGCCACTCTGAAACCTTAAACTCAAAAATCCAAAAAAATTAGAAAAGAAGAAAAAGCGAAAAAGAGATCTTTCTTTGAATAAGGTGAGGGCTTGAGGCGGTCTGCATTTTGGCAGATACCTGAGCGCTGTTGTGTATTTAAAAGCTCAGGTCCTAAGTAAAAATTTCTTAATGTTGAAAATGATTTGTGCCTAACTAATTCAACCTAATTCTTTTATAAATAGCATGTAGTTTTTGCTAGGGACTAGCAAAAGATAGGCATAGGGGTGTGATGTGCATACATTTGATTAACGTAAAATGTCTATTAATGCATGTTCTTAGTGTCACATTAGCATTATACATTGTAAATAAAGCATAACATGCATAATCATGCATTTAGGTCAAGTTGTACAAATTGTATAGTAATTGTCTCCTTTTCATGTCTAGGGACAGGGCAACTAATTAATCGGGGCCTCGGATTGAAGATCCAACTGTACGGATCTGATTAGGGCGACGATTGGAGTTCAACGACTCCAAGATCGCCCTGATCGGACATCCGTAGCACCAGATAGATGCCAAGGAACCCTAATGATCAAGGGCCAAGATGGCATTAATTCGCACCTTAGACAACAAATTCGACCGCACGGATGGGTTTGGATTGACGATCGCAGCCTAATGGCATGAAAATCGGTCAAATCCAACACCCGTGGCACCGTTTACAACACTCAGAAGATGGATGGCTAAGATGGCGCCACGTGGCGCTGTCCCAGCCGCCCAACTGGCCCTCAGGACCACCGCTGCCTCTCCAAAGAGTCTCCGATGCGCGATCTGGGCCGTTGGACACGCGCATTCGTAAATTCATCCGCGCGACACAAGCCCACGCTCAGCGCAGCGGTCGAGCGTGTTGCATAAGCACGCAAAGTGCGTTCGATCCTGCATCTGCTGCGTGCGGGTGTGCAATTGGAGTCGTGGGATGGGCATCCAGCAGTGCGGATCAACCGATAGCGCCCACACATGATCAGATGCGTAGCACAAATGCCCAATCGCATGCGGGCATGCAGCGCTGGCGAGGATAGTTTAAGCCGTCCGATCTCTTGATCAGACGGCTGAGCACGTGCGGTCGTGCGTATGCATTGAGAGTGCGAAGGCGTGGAGGCGCGCGCGCGACGTGTGCACGTCGGCCACATTCAGGCCTTATCTGTCATTAAAGAAATTAATTTTTTAAAGTTGTAATGTCCAAAATGCCCCCACTCCTTGCAACTATAAAAGGAGACCCCTACCATACGAATTTCTCATCCCTTCCTTCTCCTCTCTCCCTCTCCAAAGCTTAAGAGAAGCTTGTCCCACACTCGGGATGCTCCTCGAGAGCTAAAATCAAGTTTTCGCCCCCGTTTCGGAAGCGGATCCTGTGACGACGACGACGTGCTGCTTCATTCCCATTCCTCCTGCTTCATCCTCCTTCTTCCTACTCCGTTCCTCGTCTTCTAGGCGTTGTCCCGTCCGAATCATCCTCCAAGCGATCATCGAGGAGGATAACTTCTCTCTCCAATTCTTTTTACTACTTTCTAGTGTAGAATTTTCCTACTTTCTAGTTGTAACAATTTCCTGCTTTCTAGTGTATTCATTTCTCGCTTTCTTAGTTGTAAAAACATTACTCAATATCAAGTGATTGTTCTTTCTCTCTCTCTCTTATTGTCTGTATTGCTTCCATTGTGATTATTTTGCCCTTTAAACAAAAATATAAAAAATATAATTGCGAATTTTGATCGACGTAGCCTCCCTATGTTCGTCCCGGAATTTCTTACAGATTTTTTGGAATAAATTTTATTTGTTGAATGGATTTCTAGGCGACTCAAACTACAACGACGGATTTTCAAATCCAATTGCGAACATGTAGTCATCCGCCAGTCAACACCTAGGATGGCTACCTGGATCTGCAGGCACTAAAGAAGGCTTTGAAGCTGAAGCTTTCCTGTTAGTGGCTGCTGGAGGCTAGTACCTGAAATCACCAAAAAGGCCTTTCGGTCGCATCAACATGTTCAGGAATGATCGCCAAAGCACGTCGAACTTGCTAAGGGGTTGGCGTGGCGTAGGCGTGAGTGATGAGGTCTGACGGAGGCAGACTGTGCGTGTGAAGGTGGTGGTGTTTGGTGGCGCTGTAGGGGGATTAATAGCTCTCAATAAGCAAGGGCTTTTTCTCGTTGTGATGAGGAGAAGGTGTGGAGCGTGGAAGCGGTGGCGTAGGTGGTCTGTGGTGGTTGCTAGGGCTCGCTGGAGGTCTACTGGAGAGGTGGAAGACGGAGTCGCAGAAGGCATTACGAGGTCGAAGCAGTGTGTTGGATGTGCTGGCATGATGAGGAGTTGAGGCGTTGGTTGAGACCAGTAGCAGACGAAGGGGAAAGGAGATGGCATCAGTTGTGGTATGGCTGGCGCTGGAGGAGGCTGCTTCGGTGGATAGGACACGACGATGAGGATGGGGGAGAGGCTCCTGCTGGTACGGCTAGGAGCGGAAGAATGAGAGGAATGAGGCTCCGTCATCGGTATTGTGAACAGAGGAAGAGAGGAGGTATGGAGGGTTGCTGGACGTCGAGGAGCGATTCGGCCAAGAAAGAGGAGAGGAATTTGAGGTGTTTAAGGCCGAATTTGAGCGTAGGAAGATCGGTTTTATCTGGAGATCTTTTTGTTGGCCTTTAGAGGGAGTTTTGGGCTTGGGAAGCTTCACCAGAGTTGGGAATTTTTTGAAACCCTAATCTCTCAGGTGTTCGCATGAGAGATTGGAAAGGTTTTGGGGCATTGGAATTGGCTCAAAAGGAAGGGAATTCCTTAATGAACTTCCCTTTCAAATTTGAAAGGGATTCATTAAGGAATCAAGGAGATCTTGCCAATTTTATGTTGCTAGGGCTTGTAGGAATAGGATTAACGGTGGTAGGGACCTATTTATGAAAATTATGATAAAGTTAGGGGCCTTTTTGTAAGGATTTTGAAAGTTAAGGGTATATATGTAATCAGACAGGACCAAGTTGCAAACTTGGTCAAGATAATCTCAAATTGGGTCCAAGTTTTGGTGCGAACCTAACTTGAACCTAAGGAATCTAATGGTGAAGTTGGATTTTGGTTTTGACCATGTTTGACTAGGTAATTTATGCAAAAACCTAAATTAGGGCAAATATCTGTCTGAGACTCTATTTTGGGTCAAGATGGGTTCTGATAGTCAATTTGAAGGTACCAAACCCTAGAGAATATTTTTATATGAATTTTAGAGGTTTTAGGTGAATTTTATCCTGACCAGAACCTTAGTTAATTAAGCAAATTTGTTTTTAGGGTTTCAGAAGTCATTTAATTCTCAAAACATGTGAAAATCATTTTCTGTCTGTTCTAACCCACTTGTTAGCCTTTTAGGACCATTTGACCCTTAATTAACCCTTGAGAAAACTCATGGTTGTACTGCATTCATGATATGATGGTAAAATTACAGTTTTAACCCTGGTTTCTTGTCTTTTGCTCAGAATGATAATGCAATGAATTGCAATCCTTTGGTGGTTATGTAGGAGCATTTAATGACCTAATCAGATCGAATTGAGCTAGTTATGGCTCATGATGGTGTTCCCATCACCCATATCAAGGTCTTCCATCTCATCTGCAAGACTTTGTGCAATAGGGAACCACCGGTCTATCCCGTACATGCGAACAAAGTTGTGGATGATGCAAGTAGCACGAACAATATCTCGTTGAATACTTATCGAGTACTATTGCATCTTTTTCAGATACTCAAATCTCTTCTTCCAAACACCAAATGTTCTCTCCACAACACCCCATAACTAGGCGTGCCTGTGATTGAACAACTCCCTATAGCTTTCTGCAAGGCCACCTCTCTCTTGCCACTCCAGGATGTGGTATGTTGTGCGTTGAAATGGTGCTAAGAATGTATCCATATTCGCATAACCACAATCAACTAGAAACCTACACCCATCAAGTACGTGGAACAACCTCTTTCCGACGACCAACGAAGTATGGCCATATCACTAGCGGAACCCTCATATCCAGCGACGACGAAGGTGAAAAGCATATCAATGTTGACTATGGCCATCACATTCTGCATCAGTTCTAAGTGCCTATTGAAATACATTGTCTCCTCCCACCTCGGTACACAAGCCTTGACATGGCAACCATCTATGGTGCCAATTACTCACTACACGAAGGAAATTCGTGCTCGTAAAAATCTATGCGTTTAACGAAAATTATGAGGAGAGTGTTACCAATAATAAAGCAACATATACCTCAAAGTATGTGTTGTACTTTTGATTGTATGTTATCTTCGATGGAGTCCCCGACACTGGTGGTTGAATTAACATCGACTGCAGACATATAATTGCATCAAAGATCGATTTGAAGTGGCGACTAATTGTTTCTCCTGAATGTTGAAACCACTCATGCAGATCACGATTCGACGCTGCATGACTGATTGCAAATAGGAATATGCAAACCTGCTCGATAGTGGTCATGTGCATCGTATCTTGCAAACCACCATTATCCTCCAGTAATTGTACAAATGATTTAAGAGGATCTAGATGCATACGAAAGGACTGATATGAACGGACCTCATGACCCTGCATCATTTCCCATATCCACACATGTCCACCCATTGGCATTGTATGCATTGGATAGGGAGATTGACTATGTCGATTCTGACCATTGTCTTCCTCTTCGAGTAAGCCGGCAGCTAAGTTTAAGTTAAATGTGGCAATCGATATCTGTGCTCGAGATAGCAAGTAATGTTGCCTCAGATCCATTCAATGTACTGAAATTTTAGTGATTAAGTATAAACATCGGTGGAATAAAGTAGAAGGTCCATTTAAAGATTACAACTTCCAAATACTACAATATCTGGCACAATAAGGGGAAATATATAAAAAAACTACCCAAAGATTACCTAAGCTAATAAGATAGACGATAGATCGAAGATTAAACAAAGTAATTCATAATGAATGGAGATATCATCCAAAATGGGGAAAATAGTAACTATTGCTAGGGACACTACACTACTCCTTCCATGATGCAAGCTGCTGTGCAAGCCACTCATCCAACATGTACTTCGACATCCTCAGCATCTCAAAGAATGCATACCTCTTCGCTGGATCTTTAAATACCATAACCAACCTAGCAAACCTCACCGGATCAGGGTTGGGTCTCGGTTGATGATAAGCTCCTATTGCATCACCAATACGTTTGAGTGGATCAAAGGGATGTGCCCCAAGATTCTATCTATCTAACTCGGTAGTGATCTCCACCACGAGTCGACCCAAATGAATGTACTTAGACGATGGCCCCCCACTCCGGCCCTTCTTCAAGCTTCCAGAGCTACGTGACTTCGTTGAAGTTCGACCATGAACAATAGCCGCAGTAGAGTTGACCTCGTCACTTTATAGTCGACCATTTCAATGACTTCCTTCCTCTTCTAGCTCCTCGACGACTCCATAGAAGCTTTCCTCCTACTAACTCTGCAAGGGTAGCTGGGACGGTGTACCATACCAATGACATTGGCGTGATGTTGGTTACTACCAACAACACGATCACCCATTGTGGTGTCATCACCGCGTATGCTATGCATTTCCTCGTAAAACAAGAATTGATTGTTCCGAAACTTCTTGTACTTGTCCTCCAACTGCAATTGGAATGTGGGATCAAATTATTAACACAACAAACGTCATAACTTGGTTTAACTTGTACGTTATCAACACCACTTTATTGACCTCATCCCAAGCTTCTAGATATGGAGGAACTGAGACTTTCATTTCATCATCCCATTCCCACCCACTCTTTTCCAACAATTTCTAAAGCTAGAATATTGAAGCTTGAGAGTCTTCTACTTATTATGTATTTGCTCTCTTGTGAACGCCATATTGTACTCTGAATTGAACCGACTAGTGATTCTATCCCAACCAGGGGTGTTAAACATGCCACAATGTACAGCTTCTTCTTTTCCTTCATCACTTGCATTATGGCTAGTAACCCCTTTGTATTCTTTAATGTCCATGTAATTCGTCTTCTACTATCATCACGACTCCCTTGTGTCACTATATGAACATTCACGTCATCTATATGCTTAACCCTTTCAATTTATATTACATTACTTCTCGTACCTTCAAGCTGGAAATCTGGTTGATTTGAGTACTGCGATGCAGGTTGTGAGAATGGTTGATACGCATATTCATCACTATCCCAACCTTCATTAAATTGGTTGTTGTTCAAGTCCATGGTGCTGACATTTTAGATGAACCCATGTAAGAGGACGCATAATTGAGTGATTCAAACAGAACAACTTTTTTTATTGATGGCTCAAATAAAGATCGGTAATTATCGATTCCGTTAATTCTAAAATATTGATGGTAAAAAAACCACCTAACACTCTCATACTAGCTTCATGAACTACACTCCTACGATCACATAGCCATGTGTACAGTATTGTGCAAAGAATATGTTCAAAGAATTGATCCAACTTCAATTGTTTCGTATAATTGAACTACATGAATTTTTTAACCTTCCAACCAACTAAGTTCAATAACTTCACCTAGAGGAAGTTGACCATATCTCCTGCATGAATTATTATCTCAAAGGAATAGAACTCTGGACATTTCTAAATGACACATTAACCTAATCTGCACAAGTATATTCCCTACGATGTAATTTACGTCGTTCTCCAAGGTGAGAAGATATATGAAATATTGCTCTACGCGTACAACATATGTGCAAGAAATAATTGACTTCAGAAAACATACGTTATTCAAACAAACACTTGTCAACACATGATGTTGTCACGGTAATTACATGGATTATGAAACTAATTTAGAAATTGAATGTTTTGACAATTACTTTAATTTACACATCATTATGCATTCCATTCCATGTTTTCAACTATGTTTTGTCGTAAACTTTCAAATAACATCTATATGATGGTAACATTTGTGTCAAACGTAACAAGTTTAAACAATTCTATACATGAATAATGTGTGATCTTAGATACTTCCTAAGACATATCAAACTAATAAGTTTCACAAATGTCCACAATTGACATTATTCATCACTGGAATATGTAGATGAATGGCAGAAAATATACCAAATATCTACCAGGTTGACAAAACTACTAAACTAACCACTTCATATCTTATTGAAAGATATGTTTCCTCATTCAACAACATGCAAGATTAAACAAGTATATGCAAGATACCAAGTAAAAATAGTAGCAGAGTAATGTAATAAAAGCATAAAAAAAATCAAGCAACGGTTTACATGGAAAATAACTTCAACCAATTAAATCGCTTAACATGAATACATCAAGCTCATTACATCCAAGAAAAATAGACAATGTCCACAACAAATCAAGAAACGGTTTTTGAGTAAAATTATGCAATTTGAGCGAGGTGTGAGGGAAGGCCTTTCATGGTGGAGGTGGCCAGAGGTTTTGGGAACTTCACATCTCCCAAACGTGGGTTTCAGGGGGTAGGCTTCGATCCTATAGGTGTAGTTCAATGGAGAGATGACCACGGGAGGGAATCGATGATGGGTTGTTCATGTGGGGTCTTGCTACCTATGCGTACAGAGGAGGCCTTGGAGGAGGGGTCGCGGCTAACACCAATCAACTGGGAGAACTCGATTTTTAGCCAGGCCTTCCACACCCAATCAATGAACCAACATGGAAAGATGTCGATGAACAATCCGTCTCTCCTTGATGCTGTTTGGGCGACTGAGGTGGTGTGCAAGGGGGCAACCCTTCAACAAAAGTGTTTCTTGCATCTACGGTGGAGGGCGGTCAGGGGTTCGAGATGGGTATGGGGCCTCCGCTATCATGCATGACCGGTGCTAGGTTTACAACCCTTCATTGGTGGTGGGTCGTGCAAGCGGTAAACAACTTCTCGTCGTTCACGACGCTTGTTCACGACACTCGAGAGGCGTGTACATATCACCGAGAGGCATACCTACGAAAGTGATAGTTGGACGAGGAGCGGCCGAGGACAGAGACGGCGTTGGCCACGAAATATCTAAGTGCATGTTTGAGGAACTCCTCACGAATATGCTTGCGGCCACGAGATTTTTGGGTAGGGAGAGGAGGGGCAATGATCTCACAATCGGAGTTAACCGTTTCGGATCGTGAGTTTTGCAAAGGAGGAACATCAACACCATATATAGATGGGGTTGGATGGGTGGTGGGCAGGGAGGAAACACTCGACCTGGCGGTAACGTCCACGGTTGAAGAACCCATTCACGCGGAGCACAGTGTCAAGCAACATTCGAGGCTACACGCTACAAATTGATGGCCGCTGCAGCCTTTGATGAGTTGGTGATGGACGAGTCCTACCACCTAGAGTAAAGAATCTGGAGTAGAACACCTCGGAATTCCGTCGCCCCCCAAGTTGTCACGGATTTCCCTCTCTCCTCCACAAGCTGCCCTCTCTCCTTCGTGCCCTAGATGAGTCTGCTCCTTGCTTCAATGGAATGTGGGAGATGAGTGGAGAGAAGAGTGGACGTAGGACGCCTCCTCCCAATTGTTCAGATCGCATACAGTCTCCCAACATTCGGTCGTGTCAACAGTAATGCCATTAACTCACTGCTACGCCAACTCGCTGTGCCATCAAGTCTGACATCAAAAGCCGTGCTGCATCATCGACTCCATGCCTTTCTCGATTCCAAGCAAACCCCCACTTATTCCATGTGATACAGTGTGCCAAACCCACTACGGGGTGCTAATTCTACCCCCCAACCTGCAACCAAACACGCCCTTGTGTTTGACAGGAGGATAAGGTTTATACTAGGATAAAGTACTGTAAGGTGTAGGATTGGAGGATAAGGTTTATACCAGGATAAAGTACTGTAGGGATAAGTTGAGGGGTGTTTGGTTGGTGGTATAAGAATAAGTAGTGAGATAAAATGATTAGGAGTGTGATGTGATGTTGGTGGATGAATTTTTAATATTATGATATAGGTGTGAGAGTAGGTTGATGTGATATAATAAGTATATTTTAATAGATATATTATGTTTAAGTAGATATATTTTATTGTATAGTGATGTTGCTGTGATGTAGTGGGATAATTTGATGTTAATGTTGATTAGTGGAGTTGAATAAGTTATATTCTTTGACTTCCAAATTAATTCCGTTGACTTCTTCTTGTAATCATTTGATCAGGAGATAATCCTTGAGTTATCCCCCAACCAAATGGAGCCTAAATAAACAAGACTCAATGCACCAAGTCAAACGAGGTGGCCTTTGTGTTCTTGCAGCAAGAGATACCTCATACATCATGAACATGGGAATGCCCCTCCCCGCTGTCACTATCCAAAATGTGATGCACCCTCCAATTGTGAAAAACCTCTTGACATCTTTATGGCTTTGATCAGAGGAGGATTCTGATCAAGCAATAGAAAATATCTTGCACTACAAACAACCGCACCAATCCATAGACATAAGAAATTGTTTACCTAGCTAGTTCCACCACATATGATATATATCCAAGAAGGGGATCTAAGCATTAAATTCACCAAGTTAAAGTAAATGTTGCAAGGAATAAATATTCTCTTAGGTTACAATAGAGTTCTCATGTCCCACGATGGCACGGTCCCTTCCCAAATGTTCTCTTTGTTGGTGAATCTATTATCACAATCAAATCCCACTGGAATAGGAGGGCTCTTATTGGGAATACAAAATAATTCCCTACTCTTGTTTAATGAGTCATATTGCTATTTATCCTTGGCCCATAATTGCCCACCCACATCTCTCCCTGTGGGTACGTATTTGTTCGGCTTTCTATCTCACCCTTATGAATTAATTGGGTCGTGACTCTATAGGGCGTAAGCCTTTTGACCTATCTTGGCTAAATATGAGATCCATTACTTTGAGCCTTTCTTAAAGATACTAAGGCCACGTTTTGGCAGTCCAATGGCAGATGTCATAGGGGATAGTAACCAAGTTAGAGGGGGCTAGGGGGAGGTGGGTGTGGGATACGAGGCACGCGTCACAAGATCCATTAATACTCTCTTATTTCACATATAACTCAAAAAATACTACCTAATAATTACACTCCATCATATCAAAACCCACTAACTCTCTCTCCTATTTCACAAAATCAACATATCAATTATTAACAATACCACCAACCAAACACCTTCTTGTACTTATTCCACTTCAATTCTATCTTGGAATAGCATTATCCCCTTGCCAAACGTAGCCTTAAAGGTTCATTAGAGGAAGGTGGGAGGGGGGGTGTGTGGGTGGGGATGATTAGTGCAATAAGATAAAATTAAAATATGATGCAAAAATAAAATCACACCACAAATGACACCGATTTTTAGGTAGAAAGCCCTCAATGGGTAAAATCCATAAGCTAGGTCACCTCAACTTAGGATTTTTCTCGATTAGCTAGCGATCAAACCACTATATCACATCACTTTGAACTCGAGGGTGGTGTACTTCAATTACAATATGCATCGGATCAAACCAATGCAATTTTGTTTCCATGAGATGAGAATCCACAATTTGGATACCCTTACAACAAAACAAAAGCAGAAACAAAGATCCTATAGATCCACAAGATGAATGTAAAATATTAGCTTCTATAGGTTAAGGAGACTTCCCTTTGATGAAAGTAGATCGGAGTTTAGGCACAGCTAATCGAAGCTCTCATAAGGTGTGTGGGATGCTTGGAGAGCAAATGTAAGGCTTTCTCTCTTTGATTTTCTTTCTTTGTGAATATGGTGTGAAGAATTGATTCTCTTGTTGTGTCTAACAAAGGTGAGTTGATAGGTTATTTATAGACGTGTTAATAAGGTTCCAAAATGTTTGAGAGAGGCCTTATAGCTATTGGAAGTGATTGGGATAAAGATCTCTCAAAATCAGGATAAATTGCAAAGTGATCCCAATAGTTATTACAGTATTATACATCTAGTAGAGTCATTAGTCTTTTGATCTATCAGGTCATACATCTAAACAAAAAGGTTAAACACTTGATAAAAAGGGTTCTAGAAAGAAGTCAATCGACACTTGTCTAGGGAACGTTTGATCAAGTGATCAGACGACTTATTTGTGAATTCTGGACTTATGACTAAAGTATTAGTTGTCTATTACTGCAACCAATCTTCAATGGAATTGGGTCTGGAGTGAGCTACAACGTCTAGTCTAGATGTTGGTTGTATGGTAGGATGTTTGATCCTATTGTTGGACGTCTGATGTGGAAATAATTTTAGGATTCTAGCTTCTGACACAAGATCTATCTTGATTTAGGTTTCTAAGGTCCAATAGATAGCTACATGTCATCTGATAGATGTATAGGACATTTGATGGACCTATTGAACATCTAATAATAAGGTTGGTTGTATGATAACCTAAGGTGAACGTTGGGTTGCCAATGGTCACTACAGAAAATGTTTAGAAAATAGATCGGTCATTTGATAAGAAGGTTTTAGGCGTCTGTGAAAGACATTAGATGTCTGATTGAGTAGTTTGATTTCTATTTTGGATTTATGATTTGATTTTAAGTTTCCCCTAAGTGTTTAGGGTCTATGTAAGCATAATGTAGGACTAGGTTATCATACTTGAGCTCTTCATATCATGTCTAAATAAGGAAAGATAAAATAAATCAAATGAAAATACAAAGACTAAAGAACTAATCTTTAAGCTTCTAGCTCTTCTATCTTCTAGACCATCCTCTAATTCTTCCTTTCTTGTTTTGGCTCATTGTTCCTAAAATGTCAGTCCTCTCAGAGTAATATAAAAATTATATGTATTGTTATCATAAAAATTGATTACAATGGTGTGTATGCACCAATAGAACTGTCATTTTTTTATTACTTGGGGGTTTTTTCCACCATCACCATCTCCCAAAACCTAAGCACACTTGATTACATCAAACCTTAAAGGATACTAACCTAGATTCAAACCCAAAACCATACAACCAGACAAACTACTAAGTTGGTTGGTGGTGTAGTTTCCTATGTGGTTGCCACCTCAATGCACATGTGGCATCTCTCTCTAATGCACACATGGCATTTCTCTCTTCTTGAGTGCCTCTGTTAGCAAATGATCTCAGACCCGTTTGACAGTCGAGGGGGCATGGGGAATAGAACAATTCGATCCTCGATTCACGTGGCATTGTGGAATGGTGAAAACATAGGCATTTAAAATTTTCATTGAGACAAAACTAAGGTCGATGCTCGTAAACCCAAATAACAGAAATTGATAAACACAAACAACTTATGTAATCGGAACCGCATGGGGAGATCTACTATCTCTCAGCTCTGGGATCCTCATAAGTAAAAGATTATACCTATGGGTACCATAGCACTGAAATTGCACTAGAGGGGGGGTGAATAGTGAAATTATAGAGTATTGTAATACAAAAAATTCAATCACACAATATACTCAATTATTTTTAGGTGGAAACCCAAGATGAGTGAAAACCCCCACCTAAGCCAATCTCTTGACTTAGGATTTTCGATCACAAGGTGATCAATCCACTAACCACACTACTTAAACGAGGGTAGTGTACCTCAATTACAATTCCCACCTCCAATCCCTAAACGGAGGTTTCTCTCTTCAAAATGAAGAGACGGGGACCCGACAGGCTGGATACCCAAAATACAGAAATTAAGAAGTAAAAATAACACCTATAGAGCACCCCAATAATTTAGTTGCTTTCTTATCTACTAAGCATGAAAAGAACTCCTTGATGATTTGCAGAACGGAGCGGGCCGGGGGTATGGATTTGCCCTTTGATCAGAGTATTAGCACAGCACAAGGGCAAGATGGAGCTTAGAGTAGTGAGCAAGAGATTTTTCTAATGGAATTGTATCTCAAGAGGTGTGTTTTGCCTAAGAGGAGTTGTAGTCTATTTATAGGCAAGTTTGGAACCTTCAAGAACACTTGGGAGAGCTCTTCTAGCCGTTGGAAACAAATCCCAAGAGTTTAGGATGAAATCCACACAAAATCAGGGCAATGATGAGTCTGACAGCAACATCAGACGTCTAATTTTATTATCAGACGTCTTACAGGACGTCTGATTTTACCTATAGTCGTCTAATATTGCAGGACATCTCAACAGACTCTATTGGATCAAAAGAAGGACGTCTGATATTATCTCATAAGATGTCTGATTATTTCATTGGGCGTCTAATGAATGGTGGATTCGTTCTTGTTGTCATCAGATTCAAACAGGGTTCTAGGTATAGAGGATCAGACGTTGTTATGGACGCCTGAGAACATTACCAGACGTCTGGAAACCTAAATACTCTTCCTTCCTCCTTCTGCCAAAAGATTATGTGGCCGTAGAGAGATACGCACAGAAAATCATGGCCAACGGTTC
Source organism: Thalassia testudinum (assembly GCA_037157565.1). Taxonomy (NCBI): domain Eukaryota; kingdom Viridiplantae; phylum Streptophyta; class Magnoliopsida; order Alismatales; family Hydrocharitaceae; genus Thalassia; species Thalassia testudinum. Next base: position 65,053,899 of record JAZHRO010000040.1, read on the forward strand.
AAAGGAAGACGTCTGTAAGTGTATCCAGACGTCTGGAAATTCTTTTTCCTACACAAGGTCTAACGGTTAGTATGAGGACGTCTGGGTAAAGAATCAGACGTCTGTGAAAGGTTATCGACGTCTGAAAGTGAAGTCCTTCGACTGATGTTTATGAGGAGATGAACAAAGGTAGAAATCTTTGAAATTAGACGTCTGATACACATGTCAGACGTCTTAAAGTGGAAAATCAGACGTCTGGCACTTGTCCTGGACGTCTGATAAAAGTATAAGTGTTGGGTTTTTGTTTCTAATTTATCCTAAGTGTAGAGAGCCTAAGTTAGCTATTTATAGGTTTTGTTTGGGGGCTCTTTACAATATTTCTAGACTCAAATAAAATGAAAATTACAACCTTTGAAAGTTTACATGAAAAAGCCTAAGACCTAATACTTATGCTACTCGTCTTTACGCTTTTAATCTCTCGTCTTGGAAAGCTTTTTGAAATCCTGCAAATATGTTATTACAGAGAGAAAATAATATGCTACGCTTTATTTTTTATTTCATTTTCTTCATTTTGTAAAATCATCAAAATATTATATACGAGTGGTTGAACTAACAAGCACGACACTCCACGTATTGTGCCTCCTACAATAAGTCCCGGCTAGAGGGACTACCTTCTTTTTGGCAAGCTGATGAGACCTTTCACATAGAGAATGACTGATTTCTTCGAGTATGGAGTGAACTCTTCGTGCATCGCAAACTCCTTCATAAGTGAGGAGGAAGCCCTCACCTCGAATCCATGAAGAACTTGGCCCAGAGGATCAAATTCTCTTGGCAAGATCGAGCAAGTCATCCAATCTTCCATCTTGGTCGATGCCCAACACCATCAGGCCAAGGATTTGGCCTTCGTGGATTAACTCTCTAATTCTGCGTACAAGATAGACTAGGAGGCTTCCTGGATACTACCTACGTTCTAGAAAAGGGAGGAGGGCGTCAGCTAGCATGGCCCCTAGACGGCTCTCTTCTTTTTTCACAAGAAGGGAGACACCGTGTGCTCATCATGGCTGTCTCCTTTCTTGATATTGAAGGAAACAAGAAGAAGGAGAAGGTGGTGACTCCCCTCTTTTTTGGATGGTAGCTACACAAAATATTGATTTTTGTTGATTGGAATCAAAAAATTAGGGTTTCACTTTTAGTTTGGAGGATATTTACAGGGTTCCAATCAAATCCTAATATGGTGTTGATTGCACCTCAAATCACGCCTGTAATAATACCTTCTTGTGCTATTTTCTAGCATTAGCTATGCATATTAGGATTCTATAGTTGCATTTGTAAAAACACTTGCATTAATGCATTTAATCAAAAGAGGAGGAGAAATGAAACAATGACTTGCATATTTACATTTTTTCTCAAGTGCCTCTTTGCAAAAGGTCCCTCCTCTATTTTTATTCCCTCTTGATTTCCATTTTCTTCTTCCCGCGGCTGTATTCTTCTTCCCGCACCCACATGCACGCCATGCCTCCTACAGCAGCCATTCCCTGCGGCTGCCACTCCCACGCCATCCCCCTGCTGCAGCCATGCTTGCAGCCACGCTCTCCTCCTCTATTTAAAGCCACAGCCTCTTCCTCGCGAATAGACACACACACGCTGCTGCAGAGAAGAACCCGCAGCCACCACCTCCTCCACCGTCTTCCCCTCCCATACGTCGGCCCTCCGTCGAGGAGGCACCCGGCGAGCAGGAGAACCCACTGTGGTGCACACCACCACAGTGGGAGCACCACCGCCCAGCTCTTCGACGAGCCGATGGGCGTGGTGCATTCCCTCGCTTCGTTTTTTTCTCTTTAACGCCATTGCCGCCGCTCCAAGCTTCGAAGCTTGAAGCCACGGCAGTAGCAGCCACGCAGCAGCAGCAGCAGTAGCATGTCCCCCCGCCTCCTCCGCAACTGTCCTCGCAGCCGCTCACCGCCTCCGCGCGCGCCTGCAGGGCGTTCCCCGCTCGTTCTCCGTTCTGTCGCCTCCGCCGTTGCACCCTTAACCGGCCGCTGCGCGCACTGCAGTGGCCGGCTAAGCCCTCTCGCCGTCCCCTGCCAACCTCCGCACCCCTCCGCGACCGCCGCAGACCCTCCTCCACGTTCGCTCCTCCGCGCCATCGCCCGCTCTTCGCCCTCGCACTTGGCCTGCAGACGCATCACCTCCATCTGCAGACGCCATTTCCAGACGTCCGCCTCCGCCTGCAGACGACGCGGCTCCAGATGTCTGCTGCCATCCATAGACGTCTCAACTCGCGCCATCGCCAGCTCTCTCGCCCGCTCTCTCTCTCTGGCGCGAGTACTCCCGCGCGCGTCCACCCTCCCGCCCGCTCTCTCTCTCTTTTTTACTCACAGCAGCACACACACACATTCACCGACGCACACACACCTATACCAACACATACACACACTCACACTTATAGTAACATTTATATATCTATATATATCTATACATATATACCTATACATTTATATATATATAGATATATTTACTTATATACATACATATGTACATATATTTTCACATTATTTACTATACGTTGTATTGTGGGAATATCTACACTATTTGCTAATATTCTTCGATACACGCGTACAAAAAGTGTGGACACAATCATCATCCATCATCCATCCTCACTCCACGCGGCACATAGTCGTGTTGGTTGTGTCTCTCTAGACGACGACCGACCTGACACAGTGCTACACTCCATCGCCACTTCCACCCCCACCCCTTTATATATATATATATATATATAGATACTGTCTGTTAGCTTCCTCTTAGCAAAAAGATAAAAAAAACATATAAAAGAGAAAAGATACTCTTTGATTTGCAGGTACCTCGTCTTGTGAGTAGCAAAGCGTGTTTTGGAACTCTGTTTTGGCTAAAAGCCAAGGACACAATTTTGAGGGTGTCTCAAGGACAAGGATTACCAGAAAAAAATTTAAATAAAAAAACATAAAAAATAAAATAAAATAATGGAAGAGACGTGTTTTAAGGAAAACGTAGAAATTCGATTTGAACCTCACTTTCCTGAATTCGACCTTGGGCCTAAAAGTGATAAGATAAAATCAATTAAGCCAGGTTAAAAATTTTGTAAAGAGATGGTTAGGTCTGAATTATGTTAACCACTATACACATTTCAACGATAAAATCTCTATATTAACAACCTATACGGGTCGACCCATCAGGTGTGAACCCTTGGATCTCCATCCAAGGGTTGGGATTCAATTCCACTTTATTTTTGCATAATTGCCCCATAACAACTTATGAGATGTTTAGATCTAGTATCTAAATATTAATTAATTGCAATCCAACCCTTGGATTTTGTACCTAATCAAATTATGTACAATTAATTACCAAATTGAATGTAATTTAACTCTTTAAATCACATTAATCAATCCAATCAAGTACGAACCCACCAAAATGATTATTGGTTTTATTACACCAATAATAAATGATTTAGAATTAGTGGAATTATGGTACTACATCTTCCTTACGTATTCCAAATAGTCGTGAATCTTTCACACTAGAGACATGTAAGCTTTGGAATTAAATCGTAGATTCATTATCCATCTCATTAAGGGTTACACATTTTTCACTCTCCTTGTATCATTGGGACAAGAACAAAGACTACATCCTTTCTCAAAGGACTGTTTTCTTCTCTTCAGGTCTAATTAGGACCTATGGAATTTCATACTTCTCAATATATGTGAAGCAAGCTCAAGTCTTCTAATCTGTTGTATACACCTAGTACAACAGATTTGTGTGATCTCTTAGAGAGATCATGTATCTCTTGTGCCCTCATATGGACACTAACCTTCCAATTGTAACACTAAGGTGGGTACATCCACTATCGGTCCACCAAATGTGCATACTCAAACACAAAGATACATATTGGTCTCAGGTCAAAGTATATTCTTTCTCTGTGACACTGATAAGAGGACTTCTGCATCTCTATCTCGTCGAGTCAACTCCTTGACTCAACTCATGTAATAGCTTTGAATTTTTATTCCTATGCAGAAAATGAGCATCAAGGGCAATAGTCAAGTAACAATCTTTAGAGAAGATTGCCACTCTTCTCAGACTAGAAACAACATTTGGATATCATGATAGTGATAATTCTATATTTATTAAGTATAATGTACCTATTTTATGTCAATTCATAGAATTATATAGCATTATTAAGTTGTAAATAATGCACATAAGCATTCTAGGCATATTAGGTTCATGCTTGCATTTGTACATAATTTGTATATATTATAATAATCTTAATTTATGCAGGAATATATGTAGGAGTTGGAGCTTGAGGATGCAAGGTGATGTGTACACATCTATGTGGCTTAAATTGCCTATTTATGCATGTTCCTAGGTCATAGAAGCATCTAGCATTATAAATATTTCATAACATGTATTTAGCATTATCATCATGCATTTAAATTAATTTGTATAAATTGAATATTAATTTTCTTATTTTAATAGCTAAGGGACAAGGCAACATCTTTCCAGGCTTCAGATCGAAGATTTGACTGTATGGATGTGGTCAGGGTGATGATCGAAGTCCAACCCCTCTAAAATCACCCCGATCTAACATCCATAACATCTTTTACAAGACACAGAAGATTGACGGCCAAGGGGCAAGGTGGTGATAATCTGGACCTTAGACGACAAATCCAACGATAGGGATGGGTTCAGATCGACGATCACATCCCAACGGCGTGAAAATCGATTCAATCCGACATCTGTGGCTCCACTTATGAGCTAAAGAAGATGAAGGGCTCAGATGGTGCCATGTAGCATCATCAAAGTCGCTCGAAGTCACCCCAACATGCCCCTCACATTCCTAAAGGCGCACCCAGCATTCGTTCTTCGTCGTTGGATCTTAATCCAATGGCCACCAAGACACCACGTCACCCACACAACGCCTTCATCAAATCAAGACGCGATCTCAACCATTGGATCAAGATCCAGTAGTTGAGAGTGCATGGAAGAAAATCAAGAAACGCGACACACTAGTGCTTGTAGTGCGTTGGGTGAAGGCATTACGTGCAGCCCGAGGCGCGCGTTTGAATCGCAACGAGCGGATTAAATCTGCGAAGATGAGGTGTGGGCAAAATTGTGTCGCACGATCTTCATCTAACTGTAGTAGGCGCATCGATGTGGCGTGATCTCGAGCATTGAATTAGCACACGTGATCTAATGTGCAGTGAAACCTACGATCTAATGCGCAGTGAAGCATGCGATTTGAAAGGTCTCCCTTTGTGCAATCTGAGTCGTTCATTAGTGATCCAACAACCGAGCGTAGGTGCTCAACAGTTGAAATGAGCAAGCATCTGAAATGGTTGAAACGTGCGTGATTCTTGGCCGTGCGATCAAGATGTGAAGGTCCTTTAATGCACACCAAGGGGTACATTTGCCTTCACCAATGGCAACATGCATCACTAAAGGCCTGGCCATTAATTCCAAGGTCGAAAATGCCCTTCTCCTCACCTATATAAACCCTACACATCCCTTCCTTCTCTTCTCACCTCTCCTAAAAGCTAAGAATAATTATTTTAAAGCTCAATCTAGTGCTCCCAAGCTATAGATAGCTCTGTTAGAGTAAAAAGAAAAATTTTCCCACATCTCATCCCATTCACGGAGCTCCTACCAGCTATCCACTTGCCCTCATTCCAGAAGTCGATCCTGCGATGATGACGTCCTGCCTCATCCTTGGTTCATCCAGCTTCGTCCTCCTTCCTTCATCTCCATTCCTTGTCTTCTAGGCATCGTTTGACTGACTTGTCCTCCAAGAAGTTGTCAAGGAGGATAATTCTCTTCCCTTATCTCTTTACTGCTTTCTAGTGTAGATTTCAATATTTCGCATTAGTTTTGTAGTAAATAATTTATAATAAACATTTGTTTAGATATAAAAGTACTTTCTCTCTTTCTCTCTCTTTATTTTGTTGCAAGTAGAATAGAATAGACTAGTTAGACATATCTTGATCCAATCTCTTAGATAGAAAATACACAAAAAATAAACACAGATTTCCAGAAATCGAACGTAGCCTCCCTGTGTTCGACCTGGGGTTACCGGAGTTTCAGTTAAATTATTTGATAGTGAAATTTCTACAACGCAATGACTTTAAATCATTTATCTCAAACAAAATATTCGCTTATCATTTTGGTGCTGTTGCCGGGGAGGCAACGAATTTTGATTCTTTTCCACATTATTCTTGCACTTATTTATTCTCTAACCTCTCTTCTCTCTCTTCTGTTGTCTTGTAGGTATCCTATCAAGGAGATCTAAGAGTGGTAGACTAAAGTAAAGTGCGGTTGAAGACGGTTGTAAGTGCTCCTACTCTTTCCCATCCCCTGTATCCATTTCACCACTAAATAACTCAAACCATAATTAACCTAGGTGATCTTATAAACCTTAGGTTAGTTTGTGATTATTTGTTTGTCACCTCACTTGACCTCACCCTCATATAAAAATATATAAAAAATTTTCTGATCTAATTTTGGGATTCATTAAACATACACACTACATACAACCACAAGTTTGAGGCACATAACCTCTCCTAATTTTCATTACTCAACCGGTAATCCAATCTTTGGAACCGCTACATAAACAAATACACACATAATCGAGTAGAAATCAGAATAGGTTAATCACTTTTATGTGCCCTAATTAGTGGTGTATCAGGCCAATTGTTTGAGTTGTTTTGGTCACACCACTTCATCTAAAATCAACTCATCTAGTAGCTTGCTCCTTAGGATTAAATTTTTCAGTCAAAAACTAGGCACTCCACATTATTCTAAATTTTAAAGGAATACATCATCACCATTGCTTTCAAAACTTGGTGTGCCTTCTGAACTTGATTGAATATACCTAAATTTAACCCTAAAAGTTATTAATCAAGATTTGAACCTTAAAATTCACCACATCCTTAATAATCTTGCTTGAAAATCATTGGTTGTGCATGAACACATATTTAATCGAACATTAAGGGCACACATTCCAAAAGCACTATTATCCTAGGCATTAACTTAAAATTGAGTAGACGTTGGCCTTAGGATTTATCAGTCCATTTTAGGGTACATCTCTGGCCCGTAACTCGAATTTATGACGTTTGCTTTCTCCAAAGGGCGCTAAGTTGAGGGGCCTAATTGTCAAATGGCTTATTTAAGTAGGGCTTTGGCATAATTAGTGGCCTTCGAGACACTTTCCCCCTGCTTTGCCAGCCTAACTTAACTTGCTTCTGGATTAAGGGAAACACAAAATTCACATTGTGGTTAGAGTATACCTTGGAGCATAGGTCCTTAGGTTACCTAAATTAAGGACATGCCTGTAGTTTTTGTGCTGTAGGGCTCCATTCTCCTGTCCTTCTGGCTTCCTTTTAGTGTATGCTTGGAAGGAGGTCATTGCACCCCCAACTGGGAGGACCATTACACCATTCAAGAAGGAGTAATTTAAGTTTTGGCTAAGCAGATCCCATGGCTGACCCACAACCACCTCCTCGACCTCTGAACCAGTAGGAGCAGATTCAGAGGCAGTTGTAACAATTGCAACAGATGGAAGTATGGTTTCAGCCCTCTGTGACAATCTCCCACCAAAAAAGGACCATTTCCCTTTACCTTTCATTGACCAAATCCTTGAAAGGTTAGCCGAGAAGAAGTATTTTTATTTCTTGGACGGTTATTTGGGAAATAACCAAGTCCCTATTCATCCTGAAGAGTAGAAAAAGATGACTTTCACTGGTCCCTATGTAACCTTTGCATTCCGTAGAATGTCGTTTGGGCTTTGCAATGCACCTGCGACTTTTCACAGGTACATGATGGTCATTTTTTCTAATATGGTGGGAGATTGTCTTGAGGTATTCATGGATAATTTCACTATTTTTGGAGATTTTTTTGAGAGTTTGCCTATGGATCAAACGAATACTAGAGGGGAGGGGTGAATAGTATAGCTTTTTAAAATAGTAAAAGATAAAAATAAATTCACAATAAAGTCAAACACAATTTACACCTGGATTTAGAGTGGAAACCCAAATCGGGTGAAAACTACTACCTCAACCTTCTAGCCTAGGATTTTCCTTACTAGGCAATGCTAGTCAATCCACTAATGTACCACTTGAATGAGAGTGGCACAACCTCTTACAAACCACTTCTCTTTTGCCAACAAAGAGAAGTCACAAACAACGTTGGGAATTCCAACACAAAGAATCCCAACAATTGAAATGGAAGAAATAAGTGAAATACAGAAATTAATCCTATGGAACCTTAAGGAATTAAAATATGAAAACTGAGTTTTCTTTTCAAAAGCGCAGAGTGACGTGCTTTTGAAGAGCGTAGTAGAATGAGCACGAAAGTACAAGGAATAATTAGAGTAGAAGAGCTCTTTCCCTTTGATATGTTTTTCAAGATGTATTTTGAAATGAGGGGTGTGGAAACCTATTTATAAGTGAAAACAGAGCATGTTTGGAATGTTGAGAAAAATCATTCGAACCAAATTGGTCGATCAATTGCTGATCGATCAAATATTTAATTGGTTGATCAAATGCGAGAAAATCAGATATAACTGTTAGGCTAATTTGGTCAATCAATTTTCTTATTTTGATCGATCAATTGATTTGATCAATCAATTCTAATATTTTGGTCGATCAATACTATCTAGATATTTATTTTATGATTTAGAAAGGTTTGTCTTTAATCCTGATGTTTCTTACAGTAATTCAAGACTCAAGAAATATAAAAGAATTACATTGACTAAAGATAATCTTCACTTTGATCCACACGAAGGATAATTGACTTGATTTGTGTGATCGTGATCCTGAAAAATTAATTTGCAATAAAACATAATTTTGTTTCATTAAAATAGAGGTACTTACATTCTTCCCCTTTTTGATAATAACAAAATTACAATTATGCATGTGAGAATAATAAATAATTACTTTAGAATTACTCCTCCTATCAACATGCATATTTTATATTTTTCCCCCTTTTTGTTATCAACAGAAAGATATATCTCAAGTGACTTGTTACTAATCATGTTTAAACAGGTAAAATTCTAAGAATGAAATTTACATTTTCTCCCCCTTTTTCAAGTAATATTCTATTAAGCATGATGTCAAATTTATCATATGAAAATTATCAAATTCATGATAAGGAGATGATGAAATTCATGATGACCTAACACAATGACTATATCAAAATAAAATGAAGTGTTGAGTAAAAGTTATACAATCCAACATAGATAAAGATGCAATCTAAATGCTACAAAGAAAGTGATCTTGATTCTCCCCCTCAAACAATGATCCCTTATCAAGGTTTGATTCTCTTTATTCTTCTCCCCCTATCAAGTTGCTATCTCAAATTAATTAATTCAATGCTTGGTCAATTTATATTAAAAACTTATTTATAACCAAGTAGGTAATAAATATTTAGTTTTGGGAATCATACCTGCTAAGGTATAAGGAGTTATACCTAATAGCAATAGCTAGGTGGATGGGGTCTCCACCAAAAATCTGGCATCCATTGACATTGTTGGTTCAACCATCTTTCATAGCCAAATTGATGATTGTTGGCTTATTGAAGGTTGCCTCTCCAATTGTAATTTCCATATCGATCTTTCCCATAACCTACAACATAATTTCCCATAAATTTTTTTGGTACCCATATTCTTTTGGGTCTGTGGTTGTTAATTCCTTTCAAGTTAGAGGGTCCACTCGACTCTCTTCTCTTGGCCTTTTGATATAAAAATGCATGCCTAATCTTCTTTTGATTCTTCTTTTTAATGTCCTCATATTTTTCTACATATGTTCTGGTAGAATATTTGAGGTCATTAAGTGTGTCTTTAAAGTGAATATATTGTTCCTTGAGATCTTCTACTTTCTCATGGAATTCTATATTCACAACTCTTGTTACATTTAATTCTCTTTTCTTATTTTCTAAATATAGAGATAAACAAGGTTTTAAACTAGTGCACTTATCTTTAAGTTCCTTATTTTCTTTCTTTAATCTTTTAGCTAAATTGTATAAATCATGATATGCATATAATAATTCATCTAAAGTAAGGTAAGAGTTTACCTTTTCTTAGCTTGATTCTATTGGTGTAATGAGACACAGATGAGTAACTCCATCTTTGTGGCTTTGTTCCTCAGCATCTGATTTCGAACTTGAGTTGGAATCATCCCATTTTACTTTTTCTTTAGTGGCTTCTTTGTCATGACAGAGAGCTGGCTCCATATCTCATATGCACTTTTGCATGACACAACTTTGTCAAATTCCTCTCTTGTTAATGCATAAAATAGTGCATTCATGGCTTTAACATTATTTGTTGCTTTCTTCTTCTCTTCCTTTGTTAGCTCTTTTTCTTCTTTCTTCTTTGGCATATATTTGGACTTGATGATATGCCAAATCTGAAAAGTCCATTGCTTCAAGAAAAAATTGCATTCTTTTTTTCCAATAATCATAACCTGATTTGTCAAATAGAGGTGGTTGGAAAAATAATTGCCCCTCCATAAAACTTGTTGTTGCAACCATGTGAAGGTGAGGTGTAATGTCTCCTTCATGAATAGGCTTTGATACCAAGTGAGAGTTTGCCTGTGGATCGAATGAATACTAGAGGGGATGGGTGAATAGTATCGCTTTTTGAAATAGTAAAAGATAAAAATAAATTCACAATAAAGTCAAACACAATTTACACCTGGATTTAGACTGGAAACCCAAGCCAGGTAAAAACCACTACCTAAATCTCCCAGCTTAGGATTTTTCTGATTAGGCAACGCTAGTCAATCCATTAATGTACCACTTGAACGAGGGTGTCACAACCTCTTACAAACCACTTTTCTTTTACTAACAAAAAGAAGTCACAAACAATGTTGGGAATTCCAACACAAAGAATCTCAACAGTTGAAATGGAAGAAATAATTGAAATACAAAAATTAATCCTATGGAACCTCAAGGAATTGAAATATGCAAACCAAGTTTTCTTTTCAAAAGCGTAGAGTGACATGCTTTTGAAGAGCGTAGTAGAATGAGCACGAAAGCACGAGGAAGAATTAGAGTGGAAGAGCTTTTTCTCTCTGATATGTTTTTCAAGGTGTGTTTTGAAATGAGGGGTATGGAGCCCTATTTATAGGTGAAAACAGAGCATATTTGGAATGTTAAGAAAAATCATTCAAACCAAATTGGTCGATCAATTTTCATTTTGATCGATCAATTTACTTAATTGGTCGATCACTTGCTGATTGATCAAATATTGAATTGGTCGATCAATTGCGAAAAAATCGAATATGACAGTTAGGCTAATTTGGTCGATCAATATTATTATTTTGATTGATCAATTGATTTGATCAATAAATTCTAATATTTTGGTCGATCAATACTATCTAGATGTTTATTTTGCGATTTAGAAAGGTTTGTCTTTAATCCTGAGATTCCTTATAGTAATTCTAGACTCAAGAAATATAAAAGAATTACATTGACTAAGGATAATCTTCACTTTGATCCACATGGAGGATAAGTGACTTGATTTATGCAAGCGTGATCCTGAAAAATTAGTTCACAATTAAACATAATTTTGTTTCATCAAAACAGAGGTACTTACATCTTTCAAGTCTTGCCTAGCTAATTTGGAATTGATCCTTAAGAGATGTATCCAAATGCAATTGGTCCTTAGCTGTGAGAAGAGTCACTTCATGACACAAAAGGCACCGTCTTGAGTCATGTAGTCTCTTACTAGGGAATTAAAGTTGACAAAGCTAAGGTGGATGCCATCTCCAAACTTCCCCCACCCACATCTGTTAAACAAATCTGATCATTCCTTGGTCATGTGGTTTTCTATTGGAGGTTCATCAAGGACTTGTCGAAGGTTACTCGACCCTTGAGTAACCTTTTGGCCAAAGACAAGCCGTTCTAGTTTGACGAATCGTGCCACACAACATTTGATTCACTTAAAATGGTAGTCACCTGTGCTCCGGTGTTGCAACCATCAGTCTAGACAACCCATTTGAGATTATGACTAATGCTTTTGATTACGCGGCCGAGGCTGTCTTGGGTCAGAAGATTGATAGAAAGTCCTCTGTCATCTACTACGCTAGTAAGACTCTCAACGAGGCCCACAGGAACTATACTATCATGGAAAAGGAATTGCTAGCCGTAGCCTTTGCTCTTTAGAAGTTTAGGGCTTATCTATTAGGTTCTCATGTAATAATCTATACTGACCACTCGACCTTGAGACATCTCTTGGCCAAAAAGGATGCCAAGCCCTGACTCATTCAATGGATCTTATTGCTTCAAGAATTTGATATTGAAATTAAGGACAAAGCTGGGGCATAAAATGCAGTGGCAGATCATCTTTCAAGAATCCTAATTGATTCTCCTTATCCAGATATTTTGATTATTGACACTTCTCCGAACAAGACTATCCTTATAGACTCGGGTGTCCGAACCCCCTGGTTTGCGGACCTCATCAATTATTTGGTCGTTGGTCAAGTTTCCCAGGAGTGGAACAAACAACGGGATAGACTTACATCCAAAGCCACATACTATTTTTGGGACAATTTTGAGCTGTACCGCATCGGCACTAATCATATTATTCGTCGATGTGTCCCAAAAAGCGAATTTCAAAGTATCTTGAGTTTTGCCATGCATCTGCATGTGGTGGATATTTTTCCAGGAAGAAGACGACTGCAAAGATTCTGCAATGTGGGTTTTATTGGCTGTCTTTATTCAAAGATGCCCAGGATTTCTTGTGGTCATGTTCCCAATGTCAAGCACTCTAGAGTATAGCCAAGAGAGATATGATGCCCCTAAACCCAATCCTTCCCATCTAAATTTTTGACATTTGGGGCATCGACTTATGGGACCCTTCCTCCCTTCATTTGGACACCAGTATATTCTAGTTGCTATCGATTACGTGTCCAAATGAATTGAGGCTATTCCCACGTGAACTAATGACTACAAGATGGTCATTGACTTTGTAAAGAAGAATATCTTTACTCGATTCGGGATCCCAAGAGCCATCATCAGCGATGGTGGAACTCATTTCACCAATGCCCAATTCAAAAATTTACTGGCTAAATACAGAGTGAATCACCAAATTTCTACACCTTACCACCTCCAGATGAACGGACAAGCCGAAGTCTCCAATCTGTATATCAAGAACGTCTTGCAGAAGATGGTTAAGCCTGATAGGAAAGACTAAACTTAGGAGCTTGATGACACTCTTTGGGCCTACCATACAGCATACAAGACGCCTATCGGCAAGTCTCCTTTTCTTCTGGTGTATGGCAAAGTGTGTCATCTACCTATAGAAGTTGAACACTGAGTATTCTAGGCAATAAAGAAATGCAATTTTAACTTAGACTTAGCCAAGAAGACCAAGAAACTCCAACTATCTTAGTTGGAGGAACTTAGAAATGATGCATACAAGAACGCCAGCATCTATAAGGCATGGACCAAAGCTCTTCATGACCAGATGATTTCTCGCAAGAGCTTCGAGCCAAACTAGAAGGTCTTCCTCATTGATTCTTGACTTATGCACTTTCTTGGCAAGCTTAAGTTCAAATGGAACGACTCGTTCTTTATTGATTAGATATTTCCAAATGGAGTTGTTGAAATCTCCGACCCTAAGATGGGTAATTCATTCAAGGTCAACGGGCAACGACTCAAACCTTATGTTGATCGTGTTATTCCTGAACCCGTCTTAGACAAGGTTGCCTTGACCTTGATCCGAATGTTTTTGGCCATACCTTGCCTAGCTGACTGCAATAAACTCGGCATTTGTATAGTCTATCTTAGAGCTGACTAGAGCATCAAGGAATGTAGGTGATATTTTGCTTATTCTATCCTTGTCATGCCTTTAATTTACAATGACCACATTGCATAAGCTAGGCATGGGGGGTGGATTCATTTCTGAATTATTTCATCAGCTCTGTAGATTATTTTTACTTATTCTCTCTAAAAAAAAAAGAGAATCAAGAAAAGGGAACTTAGGCGATATGACTTTTTCAATCCTTAGGAAATGATATAATAGGACCTAAACACTTAGATTATTCAGGTCTTCAAGCTTAATCATCTTGGGTGTATGTCCACTAAAATGTGGACCTATTTCTCAAGTCCTTGGCAACTTAAAATTTATTTTAAGTGGTTAAATAAATTGGGGTGATAAGTATGCGACTTATCAACCTGTCCTCTAATTTGAGGGAACTCATATTTTAAGCATTTACACACTATCTGCACTAACTTACTTTTCGACAATTTTAACAAAAATTTGGTAGCTAATTAACTTTCTAGGGTGGTATGGTTGGCATGTTGCTATGAGTAACCCTCATAGTTGGGTGTCCAGAACCCAGTCATGTGACCCATTCTCTTTGACTATTGCTTTTGGTAAATCTTATATCAGGGAAGTCACATGCTTAGAAAAAGAAAAGAAAAAAAAATAAAATCAAAAAAATACCCGAAAAGGAAAAAAATGAAAAAAATGAATAAGGAGAAAAAATAAATAGGCCACACTACATCACACGAGTATGGATGACAAGTTATCGTGGGTTTGACGCCCTATTAACTGGTTGTCCAAAGCTTAGCTCATAATATGCAAAAAATAATTTTCAAACACCTAAGGAAGAAGCAGAGAAGTAGAATAATTCGAGGAGATATACACTGGGTTCGCCCTTATGTTGACCCCATGAAAATAAAAGCAGAGAGAAAGCTACCGATCGAATAGATACACCTTTAGGTAGAATTTTTTAAGGGTCACCTAGGGTTGTAAAAACCTGAAATCCATTTTAATTTCCCATTAGTGAGTCTATCACATTTTCATAATAAGATGCTTAGCACTTAGAGTTCTTTTCGAGTCTTAGGTGGGTTGGGTAGCCCTAGAAAGCTGCTCCGAAACTCTAAATTCAAAAATCCAAAAAAATTAGAAAAGAAGAAAAAAATGCATTTGCTTTTGAATAAGGTGAGGGCTTGGGCAGTTTGCATTTTGGCAGGCACTTGGGTGCTATTGAGTCTTTGTACCTTAAACCCTTAGTTGAAATTTTATATGGTTGATAAATAAATGTTTCCTGAGTAATTTGATCCTAATACCGTTTATAAATAGCATGTAGTGTAGTTTTGCCAGGGAGAAGCAAAAGATAGGCATAGAGGTGTGATGTGTACACATCTATGTGGCTTAAATTACTTATTTATGCATGTTCCTAGGCTCATAGAAGTATCTAGCAATATAAATATTACAAAACATGCATCATCATGCATTTAGATTAATTTGCATAAATTGTATATTAATTTTTTTATTTTAATAGCTAGGGGACAAGATGACATCTTTCTGGTCTTTGAATTGAAGATCTGACTGTACAGATGTGGTTAGGGTAATGATCGGAGTCTAATGCCTCCGAAATCGTCCCGATCTGACATCCGTAGTATATTTTACAAGCCATAGAAGATTGATGGCCAAGGGGCAAGGTGGTGAAAATCCAAACGTCGGACGACAAATCCAACCACATGAATGGGTTTGGATCGACAATCACAACCCAACGGTGCAAGAATCGATTCAATTCGACATTCCTAGCACTATTTACGAGCAAAAGAAGATGGACGGCTCAGATGGTACCACGTGGCACCATAAGAGCCACCTGAAGTCACCTCAGCATGCCCCTTATGTTCCTAAAGGTGCACCTGACATTCGCTCACTGCTGTTGGATCTTAACCCAACAGCCACCAAGAAGCCACGTTGCCCACACCGCCTTTTCATCAAATCAAGATGCGAACTCAACCGTTGGATCAAGATCCAACAGTTAAGAGCGCGTGGAGGAAAATCAAGGAACATGACACACTTGTGCTCGTAGCGCGTTGAGTAAAGGCATTACGTGTAGCACGAGGTATGCATTCAAACCGCAGTGAGTAGATTAAATTCGCGAAGAGGAGGTGCAAGAGAAATTGAGCTACGTGATCTTCATCGAACAACAACAGGCACGTTGACGTGGCGCGATCTCGAGCATCAAATGATCTGACACGTAGTGAAGTGCACGATCTGAAGTGCCTCCCCTCGCGCATTCTGAGCCGTTCATTAGCAATCCAACGACCAGGCGTCGTTCGACTGACTCATCCTCCAAGTAGTTATCAAGGAGGATAATTCTCTTCCCCTATCTCTTTACTGCTTTCTAGTGTAAATTTTAATTTTTTGCATTAGTTTTATAGTAAATAATTTGTAATAAACATTTGTTTAGATATAGAAGTACTTTCTCTCTCTCTCTCTATTTTGTTGCAAGTAGTATAGAATAGACTAGTTAGAAATATCATGATCCAATCTCTTAGGAAAAACAAAAAAAATAAATGTAGATTTCTAGAAATCGAATGTAGCCTCCTCGTGTTCGACCCAAGACTCACCATAGTTTCAATTAAATTATTTGATAGTGAATTTTCTGCAATGCAATGACTTTAAATCATTTATCTCGCACGAAGTATTCTCTTATCAGAAGGGTTCAACGAAGATTCAAGAGGATGCACATTTTATGAAGGGTGAAATGTAAATTCACCAAGGTAGGAGGACATTTCCCTAATTTGGCCACTAACACCTAAATCCATTGCTCCGAAAGAAATTCCAAGCCTCTATCGACATATTCGCAAATTCTCCAATGAAGAGGACTACATCTCAACTCAACTTCCAACTCTGCATGTTATCGGTGCGTCATTCATTCCTTCATGTGCACCATGCCTACATCACACGTGTCCAAACCCAGCTCCAACTGCACTCGCACCTTCTCCACACGTGCGATCCGCATGCCATCCCTGCCTCTAACCTAGTGCCAAGCCCCTTACACAACTTCAACGCCTAGCATGCAACCTGCACATGACTTGCATGCACCATGCACACCAAATGCCCTTCCCCTTCACCTATAAAAGGCCCTACCCTCCTCCATCCTTAAACCATCTCCACCCACTCCCTCCTCACCTCCATTAGAGCTAGGAAACCTACCTTAGCTCCTTCTAAACCTCTTCCAAAGTGCCTAGGTTCATAAACCCTAATCTCCCTCTCCTCATCTCCCTTCAACCCTCTTCTCACCACCTTCATATGACCACCTAACACTTGCCTCTCACCTCCCTTCATAGGTGGACAATCAACCCACCCTCTCACCAACATTCACTATAGGATTAGGTCCTATCCTCTCACCACCATTCCCCAAGTTGCTACCTGGACTGCACCACCTTCCCACCAACTTTTTCCTACACCTCATCCCTATCTCCGACATCTCACCCTCTTTGTTGGGTTGTCTCCAATAAGCAACCAACGAATAGTCATTCCGGATCCCTCTTCTCATCCTCCTTCTCTTCCTTTTATTGTACTTTATTTTTGCATATTAGTTGTAATAAACTTTTATTTGATAGTAATATTTCACTTTCACTATTCTTTGCAATTTTTCCACACATCATTTTGGCATCGTTGTCGGGGAGGCAATGAACTTTAGTTTTTTGATTTCATACCTGGTTGCATTTATCATTTCCTAACCCCAGTTTGTCTCTATTTATCTACTTGTGTGCAAGAACACCGAACAGGAGTTTGGTGGGAGAAGCTCAAGGCAATAGACTAGAGTAAGGTGCGGGTGAAGAAAGCCCGGTAAGTGTAACCCTTTTTTCTTTTTTAAAAACATATTAAGTGGTTTGGATTTCAAGCTAATCTACAACGAATCATTCTCGCGGGTTCCAAATCATTAAAACATATCTAATTTGAACCTTATTGTTTTAGTGGTGAACAAAAGCCGTGGTTGCCATTGTTTAGGCTGCACCACTCATTAAATTAAAATCAACCCATTTTAAAAGATGCCTCATGTTAGGGAAATCAACTTAGTGTTTAATTCCACTTTAGGGACACCAACATTTTGATCTAAAGGAAATCATCTCTCACCCGTGCTTTGTACAACATTATGTGGTCCCTAGAACTTGTCTAAACCAACCTAACAATTCAAATCCTAAAAGTTGATTAAACAAGGTCAAATCATAAAAGACATTGAGAAAAACATTTAAGAGGACTTTGTTTGGATTGGTTGCCACTTTGCACTCACACATAAATTGTACTAATTAAGGGCACCACCCCCCTAATGCCTGCTCACTTCTCCTACAATACAACCCAAGCCTAATCTAAAAGAGAGCAGATGTGCCCTAGGTAGGATTGTGTGAAGTCTTAAAGGTTTGAAAATGATTGATCAATAATTTACCTTGATCCCTTGAACTATATTTGGTGTATAGGCTGTGGGTTAATGTCAAACAACTGCGGTTGAGGGATATTCAAGGAATTTAGGGTGAGAGCCTTGGGAAGAACCTTACCTTCAACACACTCGTACTCAACTTGGCTAAATCGATCCAAGGGCAAGAGGTGGAATTATTGTCAGGTTGATTCTTTCCTTTAAGACATTAGGTCCTAGGGTTAACCAGTAGGGCTAGTGAATTGTATTGCTTACTTGTACACACACAATTTTCTCTCCTATTTCCCTTCGCACCTCTTCCCTTTCTTCTAAATTGTATGCATGGTAGGAGGACACTAAATCCTAGACTTGAAGAACTTTTTGAACACCACTCTAGGAAACAATTGAGTTTTAGCCAAGCTGATCCAATGGCCGACAACAACCCATCACCACCTCCTAACCAAGCTAAGATAATTGAAAGGCAACTAAATCAACTGCAACAAATGCAAGCCTGGTTCATGAACCACTTTGATAGAACGAACTAGCCATGACCTAAGCCTATAAAGGATTCACTACAACAAAGAAATGTTTTGGTCATAGTTAAAAATGGTGACAAAAGGGTTAAAAACTGTCACTAATTAGTGTCACCAAAAGTTGCGTGGTGGAAGGATTTTGGTCATGATTCTAAAACCAAAGCCCCTACCATTGGTTGGCTTCAAGAGCCTCTGGTCATGGTTTAAGAAAGAGCTTTGGTCACGATTTATAACCATGACCAAAGACTTGTAGCTAATGACAAGAAGGATTTGGTCACGATTCATAAACCATGATCAAAGACCTTTGGTCACGGTTAATGAATTGTGACTAGGGTCTCTTAAAAAAAAAAAAATCTGAGATGCTACTTCTATATGTTGACCTCCTCCTGTCTTTGTCCTTTGTCTTATTGAATACATACACAATATATAGGGAGATCTTAAATCAGAATGAAACAAGATATTTTTCTAAATGAACCAAGTATAGATCATGTGCTTCAAGAAGGAAACATGGAATCAAATTATTTATGTGTACTTATTATCATATAAAATACCGGATGATGTGCTTTTAAAAAGAAAAGGTTTCAAATACTTTACAATGACGATTGAAAATACACATTTTATGGCCACCTTATATTGGAGTCCCACAATCTCAATCTAGTATACAATTTCAAACCATGCTAATAGCTTGCTTCTAAAGTTTAAGACAATAAATTGGATATCCAGATATGGTGACTTCCCCTTCTATATCTCCCCCAATTTTCCTACCAGCTAGGACATCCATTAGTGTTGTTTTACTAGCACCACTAACACCCATCAAGGCTATCAAGACTCCTAGTCTGAACGACCAACTTACTGTTGACGCGATAAATCAATATTTGAAAAGTCGTTGCACTGTAGTATAGCCGATAAATCGCGAAAACATATGCAATTTATACTCGAAAGAAATCCGAGGTCGAACGCAGGGAGCAAGTTTTGCAATTAATCTCAAGATCACAATTTGAATCAAATATATGAGTAATTTCAACCAAAACTTAATTTAGAATTATTTGAGAATGATATATCAAGATTTCAAGTACCACTGTGCAAAAAATAATAGGGTAAAATGGTGATTTGAATCACCAATTACCCTTATACAATAATAGCAAATATCCGAATAGTATCAATTAAGTTTAATCCACGCAAACAAAGTGCACAGTGCACTATCAGAACTTCTTATTAGATGGCTTAAGTGCTCAGATGCTATAGTGCGAAGGCACTCTACTTCTCTTTGGCTGCTTCCGCTTCCTTTTCTTCTTCTCTTCTTTCTCTGCCTTTTCTTCGTTGGCTTTTCCTCCTCTTCTTCTTCACTTTACACACAGGGGGAGAACACTCAAAATTTGGCTAAGAGTTAGCCAATGCACAGGAGAAAAAAACCCCCCTTCCTCTATGCTCTCTCTCTTTCTCTCCTTTTCTCTTTCTCAATGTCCAGTCAAATGCTCGGGTAATCGGGTATTCGAGGATCCACGTACCAGGGCTGCGGGCGTGGGTCATAGTCGAGGTGTGAGAGAGCGTAGGTAGGTCAGTGAGTGAGGGTGTGGGACCTCACCCCTGTCTTTGGAGGTGATAAGCCCCAAACACTTTTGCGTATTATACCACTGCGGAGCTTTTGCCACTTTCGATATGGCACAAAAGATAGCACCCTTCTTCACACATCTGGCAGCAGCAGTTCCTTCGTCAAATTTGAGCACAAGGGCAGTCAACGCCCTAATTTGTTGGTCCATGTATGTTGCTGGAGCACTTCCGTGCCACCTGCCGCTGTGACCTGGAACTATAGGTGATGAATAAGCTTTGAAGATCTCTTTGAAGCAGGTCCGCCAGTGGCGTGGAGGACTTGGACCTACAAATCAAGAATAAGGCCTCTTGGCCGCGTTAAAGAGCTTCAGAAGAGTCATCAAATGGCGACGAGTGCAATGTTAGTGGTGTGGAGGTGTTTCATGGTTGGAAGACCTCTGACAAGGTCGGTGAGCGTGTGCGGTGAGGGTTGAGTTCGACAGAGGGTGTGAGAGACCAATCCTCTCAATTTCTTGAGGGGTTTTGGTCGGCAGGTTGAGACGGAGGTGTAGGGATCAGTGGAGGCTAGTTTGGTGAAGCATGGTGGTCGTTAGGGCTTGCCAGAGGTACGTCGGCGAGGTGGAAGAAGAAAGGCGTGTGATCGAGTTGGCAGTCGAAACAGAGTGGTGATGATGTGTGTGTGAAGTAAAGGAGTAGATAACTAATCTAGGTAGATAACAGATGACGGGGAGTGAGAACGATGCCGGTTGTGGTGTGGTCGACACCGGGGACGAAGGTGGCTCCAGTGGGGGTAGGATGGTGAGGACGATGGAGGGAGAGGCATCGGCTGGTACGACACAATGTGGAGGAAGACGAGGAAGGAGAATCCGCTGTCGATAATGCGAGCGAATGACGAGGGAGGTCAAAATAGGTCGTCGGACGTCGAGGAGCTATTCGACTGGAGAGGAGGGAGGAATTGAGGGTGATTCTGGTTGAATTCGAGCATGGAAGGATCAGTGTGCATTAGGGATCCTTTTATAGGCTTTTAGAGGGCGATTGAAGCTTGGAAACCAAGCTCTTGAACTTGGAAGGTTCGTCAAAGTCAGAAACCAAAATCTCTCATGTGTTCGCATGAAAGATTGGGAAAGAGTTGAAGCTTAAGAATTGGTCTGCTTGGAAGAGGATTTCAAGAGGGATCTCTGGTTCAAATTTAAGGAAGTTTCATCAATCAATCAAAGAGAAATCCAAAGAGAAATCCTTGATTGATTGTCGTCGGAGCTTTAGGATTAGTTCTGTGCGGAGGGGACCTTTTTGAAGAAGATGATAAAGTTGGGGGGTTTTGTGTAAGAAATTTGAAAGTTGAGGGGTCATTTGAGATAAAAAAAATCAGACTTGGACCAAAATGCAAACTAGGTCGAAATAATCTTAGATTGGGCCCAAGTTTTGATACAAACCTAACTTGGACCTAAGGAATCCAATGGTGATGTTGGATTTTGGTTTTGAATTAGTTTGATTGGGTAATTTATGCAAAAACCTAAATTAGGGTAACAATCTGTCTGTGGCTCTATTTTAGGTCAAGATGGGTTCTGATGGTCAATTTGAAGGTATCAAACCCTAGAGAATATTTTTCTATGAATTTTAGAGGGTTTGGGTGAATTTTATCCTGACCATAACCTTAGTAGATTAAGCAGGTTTGTTTTTAGGGTTTCAGATGTCATTTAATTCTTGAAATGTGTGCAAATCCATTACTGTCTGCATAGACCCCCTTATTAACCATTAATGACTATATGACCCTTAATGAACCCCTGAAATACCCCATGGTTATTCTGTATTTATGGATTATTGGTAAAATTGCAGAAATAACCTAGTCTTCTTTTCTTCTTAAAATAATTCAACATGCTCAAGAGACCTTCTAACTGATATGTAGGAGCTTTTATTGACTTTATTAGATCAAATTGAGCTAGTTATGGCTCATGATGGTGTTCCCATCAACTACACCTTTGAGAAGCTCCAACTGATCTTCACTAAACCCTTGCTTCTTCATTTCCTATTATTGCAAAATGAAATTGACACTCTTGGCTTATATTAATGAGATAATCACAACAAAGGATGTGCAGTTAAAACTTCAATTTACTTGAGGCATGTCTACAGAATATCTTATATTGTTGAAAGTCATAGAAAGTGGTACAAATGGAAGAACCATACCCCTTTTGGTTTGATTGTTATTTCCATCATTTGATTGGGTCGATATGGCACTTGCCCTTTCTGTAATTAAAGATGTTTTAATTTCCAAAATATTGAAAGTTGATAAATTGTCATGCACTTATCAAGTTAACAAGTACATAAAAAATAATTTAATAGACCTTGAGAACCTCTATGTGATGGAAATTGAGCCAATTCCTTGGTCATATTTGCATGCTTTTCCACTAATGACTCTTCAGATACAACAACCTGAGCCTTCCCCAAAGCTATAATCAACAAAAAAATAATCCAATTGTATTACATGCAAGTTGAAATCCCTATGTTTGTATGAGAGATCAAAAGTCATCTAAAGAGGTATACTATTTTACGGTCGAGATACGTAAGTGCAATGGGGAAACAACCATTGAGTAGGAAAATGTACCCAACTAATGCACCTACACCAATACAATACCATCTTGATTCAGGAAATATTCCACGAGATTTTTGAACTAGAACCCCTAATGGCTCTGTTGTCCCTGGAATTATCTGCATGTTTTTGAAAGCAATGAGTCCAAATTGTTCCTAGAATCATGCATTTGTTAAATAGAGGCCACACTGGATTGTCTTTACATGTCTCCAACTTTTTCCAAAAAACTCATTCAATGCAACTGCATGTTGCCCATTCATTATTGGTGAAATCCAATAGCCCCATCTCCACCATTTTCTGACATTTTCTTTTATTGAGGGCATGATAAAAATGGAAAAAAAAAGCATTAGTATTATTCCCTAGGGCAGTACTTGAATAACTGGATTCAAGGCAAGCAAAGTGTATTACTCCTTCCCAACCTAAAATTATCGGATAATCAAACCAGCATGGGAAAAGGAGTTAACAAAACTTTTAAATTTAACTTTTTGGTAAAAATAAATCAAGCCCCAAGTTCGTAGCTTGATTAAATACTTCCATGGGCTTACTAGTGAGGACCCATTCCAGCACCTAGAAGATCTTACCACTCTAGTTCAAACAACTAAGGGCCGGAATGTGGAAGAAGAGGTGATGTTGATTAGACTTTTCCCCCATTCACTTAGGGACAAGGTTGTTTACTGGTACAGGACCATAGGAAGGCCCATTGATAATTGGTCTGGCCTAAAAACTACCTTCCTTAAAAGGATTTTCCCAATAGGCCGAACTAATGCCTTGAGACAAGCAATCACAACCTTTTCTCAAAAACCCGGGGAACCTTTTCATGGGGCTTGGGAAAGATTTGAAGACCTCTTGAGAAAATGTCCACACCAAAAGGTGCCAAGTGGCAACACATACAAATCTTCTACCATGGACTAAATGAGCAACTTAGGGGTCATGTGGATGCTTTCTGTGGAGGAAATTTCCTCAACAAAGATGCCGATAGCGCATATGACTTATTTAAGGAAATGAGTGATAATTCTATCAACCATGCCTCTATGGAGACTTTCGAAAGATCCATGCACCCAAGACTAACGACGAATGAAATCCAAGATGACTCAAGTAGATTTGACATGGAATTGATCTACAAGAAGCTTGATCAGGTGGATATGCTATCAAAAAGGTTACATGAGTGGATGAATCAGTAGTTTCGGAACCCATCTAGGTCCATATCTCAGCAAGGGACACGTTGCTCTTCTTTCCATGCTCCCTTTGGAAGGGAGTTTGTGAATTGTTTGAACTCAGCTCAGCTTATGAGCTAGAGTCACCAAGAATCTTTTGGGCTCCAAATTGGGACCATTGATCACATTTCCTTCTATCTCCCATCCTCAATGTATGAGAATGTTTAGTCCATCCAATAACGTCAAAGAATAACCCGTACTCCAACTTATCCTAGGTTGGAGGAACCATCCGAATTTTTCCTGGTGAAGCAACGAGCAAGTGAACCACCAGGCAACACAGACTTGACCCAATTTTGGAAACACCATGAAATAATGAGCAACGAGTTAGGGTTAAGTCTACACCACTTTGCCCCCAGATCAGTTCAATTAACCCACTTAGAATGCTCAACAATGGGTAGAGTAAGCAGAGTTGAACATGAAGATGGTAGATATGCGATACTTCTATATTTGTTTACATTAATTATGCCTAACTAATGTTATTTTGGAGGGTAAATTAGATTAGAAAGCATTTAGTTAGGTCAGAATAGTTATATAGGTGGATTTTTGTAAATATTACATCATGTTGGGTTTTTCTACAATTTTTCCCTAATCTATATCTAGTACCTTAATGTCTGTGTTCTAATATGTCTAGGTGTTAGGTTTGGGGAAATTAGGAGCCTTGTAGATTGGGATTTCATGATTGAGCTCACTTGTGTAAAGAGGGTGAGCCTATTTATCTAGACCTTAACCTATTTAGCATTTTGGCTAGCCTACTTAGAAATCTAAATTTCCCTATCCTTGACCCACCTCCTTAGCCTAATTACCAACCCAACTAGGCTGGCCATGGACCTATTTGTAGACCTATTAATCACCGACCATATGCCTATTAAATCCCAACACAAAACCACCTATCTTCTTAACAACCACCCAATCTTTTAAGCAAAACCCTAACCCTATTCTATCCCTTTGATTACTGCCCCCCTTAGGTATTTTATAACCTTCCTAACCATCCCCTCTAGACCCCTTTAGGACCCTTAGATGCCTATCCTATGGCCTTAATTAATCCTATTTGAGAATCCCAACAAAAACCTATTTAATGCATATCCCTTTCCTATTTAATCCTAGCCCTCAAACCCTCATCCAAAGGCCCTTAAACCATACCCTATGGCCGGCCACCAACCTTAGGAAACAACCTTCTTATCCGTCCCCCCCTCCCTTAATCTCCACCATTCATCATCCTTCCTATTAAATCCTAGCCTTCCATTAATTCCAACAAACCTAAAGCCTTATCCTTTGATCCTAGAAATTGATCTTAAGATAATTAGATCCTAACCCTCCATCTAGAACTTAGGAAACTCTCTATAAATAGAGACCTATACCCCCCCCCCCCCCCCATCCTTCCTACTTAGTTCTTCCTTAGTTAGAATAGTCCATCATCTCACCACCTTCATTAGCCTTTCCAAGTAGAACACCTTCTCACCTCCATTAAAAAGCTCTCCACATCCAGACTCTGTTGAAATTCTCTAGTGACCTTCCTCCTCATCCTCTGCCTCTTCCTCATCTCCATCTCATCTTCAAGGCGGTTGTATCAATGGACCACACTCAATCTCATCTCTAGTTGTAGTTCTAGTAGATTTCTAGTTCTTATTTTAGTTGATATTCTATTTCCTGTTCTAGTAGTTCTAGTTGTAATTCTAACATTTATTCTTGTTGCAATAAAGTTTAGTTTCTATTTATATTGTTTGCAAATCTTGCTTCTCACTCTCCTCTATATAATTACTTGATTTTGATCTCCCTCTTCTCATCTCCTTCTTTACATTAGTTAGTTCATATTTGCTTTGCATTTTGCATGTTGATAAATTAATTCTACGCCTCCCCATGTTCAACCTAGGACTCACCAAAGTCTTGGGATATTATTTCTGTTTCGAAGGAAATCACGCTACGATGATTGTTCTATTTTACTTAGTGATTTTTGATGATGATCAACGATATTTTATGGGAGAAAAGTCAGAGTTTAGAAAACCCAATCGTCACAGTCGTACAAAATCGTTTATCAAATAATTTACCGAAACTCAGGTGAGTCCCGGGTTTAGCATGGGGAGGTGAATGTTTGATTTAGAAAATTGCATTTGTTTTATTTCTTTTTGATGTTTTTATCTTTTGTGATTTTTTTGTATTTTTATAAGGCAAAAAATTAGGCGAAGTAATTTCTATCTAATCTACTCTACTAGCAAAATAAGAGAGAGAGAGAGTTGAGAGAGAGAAACAAATATTATCTAGATAATTCAAATGTTTATTACATCTACAGGCAGAAATTAAACTCTACCACTACTTAGGGGATGAGACACATTGACAGAGCATCTGGAAGAGGGTGGTGAGATGCTGGATGAAGGAGGATGAAGTCGGAGGAAGGAGGACGAAACAAGGTGTCGTAGCGGGATCCACTTTCGAATGGAGGTGAGAGGAAGGTTGGCGAGAGCTCCATGAATGGGGGTGAGAGGTGGGAATAAAAATTATTTTTATCTCTAGTGGAGTATCGAAGTGTGAATTTGCATTTTTGAATATTTTTGTCGTGGTATAATGTGAAAACACGTCGACAAATAATTTTAATGAAACTTGGTAAGTCCCGGTCTAACTTAGGGAGGTGGAAATGCTACTCGATGTGAATTCAATATGTGCGATATGTTGAAAATAACAATCTACTCGAATTAGCTACTAGAAACAATAAGCAAGATAGATATGAAGCAAATCAACTGGTAAAATATCAATCATGAAAGTTCCTTACACATAGTTGAATGCTTAACAAGGAATTCAAACTAGAACTATTAGAACTACTAGAAATTATTCTAAATTAATCTACTAGAACAAGGGCACCAAGGAGTAGTCCTTGGTGGCCTTGAGAGGTAGTGGAGAGGCAGCAATGGTACACCAAGGGTGGCCTTGGTGAACGGCTCAGAGGAAGAGAGCTCTTTAGAGAATGGAGAGGGAGATGCTCAGTGGTGGAATTGCCTCTCAAATGGGGCATCTAGGGTCCTTTTAAAAGCCAAAGTGATGGGCAAAACGATTCTTTTAGAGGCCCCAATCTGTGCTAACAAGTTGGAGCAACAAGAGACATTGATCTGGAGATCTACGGCTCAAATCGCGTCCAAATCACGTGCCCACATGCCTCCATCATGCCTTCAACGTGCGTTTCCACCTGATGATGCTACGTGGCAATCTCTGCACCATTTGATCAAGATTGTGTGACTGAGCATGCACTAAAAGCCACCTCCTTTGTTTCATCGCATGCCACGTGTACTTTCAATTCCAGCCGTCTGATCGTGATGATCAACAGTCCTAATGGACCCACGTCATGCGCTCAACTTTGCATCATGGCACTGTTTGCACGGCGAAATCGAGGTTTAAAAATTATGTTGTAATATAGCTGAAATTGCTTTGAAAACAAATAAATTTATTACTCGAATTTTAAGTTCGAGGTTGAACACATGGAGCAATATGGAATTCAAAACTCAAGATTACAATTCAAATCAAGAATAGAGATTGCAAGAAGAATAATGTCAGGATCAATATGCAAAAGGAATGGAGTAAAATGGTGATTTAAATCACCAATTACTCCTCACAAATAACACTTAAATCAAAGCCTCTAATAGATGTTAATCAAATGTATCAGACGTCTTAAATAGCCCTGTGCTACAGTGCTAGAGACTCAAGGGTCTCTCTCTTCTTCTTCCTTTCTCTGTGCTTCTCCTCTTCTTTCTCTTCCTGTGCAGCTTCCTTCTTCTCCTTTTCTTCTTCTGGCTTTGGTATTATTTTCTTCTTTCTTTCTTCATGCACAGAGGGTAGCCATCATAAGTTTTGGCTAAGTGTTGCACGGGGCAAAACCCTCCGCTACCTTGCATTCTCTCTCTCTTTCTCTCCTCTTAGGTTTCTCCCTCCCAGGGCCACTCCGGGTAGATTCGGGTAATCGGACAGATGCGCACCCGGGTCCAGGGCTGTGGGCGTGATCACAGCCGAGAAGTGAAGGGTTAGGCGGGTCGGGCGCACCAGGTTTGCGGGCGATGTGTCGTGGACGAGGCACGTGAGCGGTTGAGCGGGGACCTCACCCCCAATGTTTGAGGCAAACACCCTTAGACACTTTTTCAATTTATGCGCTGCGGGGCACTTAGTGATTTCCGAGGTGGGACTATTTGCGTCCCTCCTCTTCGCGCGTCTGCAGCAGAGATCCTTCCTTCGATTGCCGTGGCTCATGAGGTCCAAGTGTCCAATTAACCGCCTGGGGCAGTACCTGAAGCAAATCCGCATGAGCTGGGACTTCTACCTGGGGCAGTCGAGACCTAGAGAGAGCTCGAAGCTTCTTTGAAGCTCTTCATCAACGGCAACTAGGGGGTACACCCGAAATCAAGCAAAACAGGCTCTCGGCACTATCAGAAGGCTCAGGATGGATCAGCATGGAGTGGCGAGTGCGGTGGTGGGTGCAACGTGTGATGAGAGTGAGGGTGGCGACCTGTCGATGATGAAAACAGCTATGAGGAGGTGGGTTGTTCGGTGGGCAATTTGGGTGAGCGAAGTAGTGAATGGGAAGAGGGGTTTTGAAGTGGGTGGAGAGGTGAAGGTTGTGAGCTTGTCGATGAATTGATTGGTGGTCTTTGGTGGTGAGATGGGCTCGCCAGAGGAGTGGTCGGAGGTGAGGACGGTGGAGGTGAACGGCGTGTTGAGGGATCGAAGTCGAAGGATAAATAGGGGGAGAAAGAGTAAGGGAGACGAGGGAACATTGGAACCTAATATCAAGATGAAAGGGGTAGAGTGGCATTGGCTGTGGTTGGCCGGTGCCATGGATGAAAGGTTCTCCGATGAGGGAGACGGCAAGGATGAAGGGGCTAGTGTGCCTCTAAGTTGGCTGTCGAGAGGCAGAGGAAGTCAGGGAGAAAGAAGACGCTCCCAATTTGGCTGTTGGGAGGCCGTAGGATGACAGTAGAGGAGCTTTCCAAAGCTAGGACGGAGGAGGCTGGAGGTTGGGTTAGGAAGAGGGATTTTGGCCTCAAAACTAGCTGAAGAGCACGGTCGTGCCCTGGGGTTTCTTTTATAGGCCATAGATGCCCTTCCAAGCTTGGAAAGAAGCTTTCAAACTTGGAAGGTGGTTGCAACAATGGATACCTGAACCTTTAAAAGGTTCGCATGACCTTTTGGGAAGGACTTATAGCCTAAGGAATGGCTCAAATGGAAGGAGACTTCACAAGGAATCCCCGTATCAATTTTGAGAAGGATTGATTGAGAATAGAGCGAGAAATCCTTGCTCGAAACTCAACGGTGAAGGTTTCAACTTCTAAAAATGGCGTGGGGACCTACTTATGAAGAATTTAAACAAGTTAGGGGGCTATTCGTAAGAGAATTCAAAAGCTAAGGGTCTGAATGAGATAGAAAAAGCCTGATTGGACCAAAATGCAAACTTAGTCAAGATGATCTCAGATTGGGCCCAAATTTTGGTAAAAACCTTATTTGGACCCAAAGAATCAAATGGTGAAGTTAGATTTAGGTTTTGGCCAAGTTTGACTGGGTAATTTATGCAAAAATCCAAATTAGGGCAAATGTTAGTCTAGGACTCTGTTTTGGTTCAAGATGGGTTCTGATGGTCAATTTGAAGGTTCCAAATAGTAGAGAATATTTTTCTATGATTTTTAGAGAGTTTAGGTGAATTTTATCCTGATCAAAACCTCAGTTAATTAAGCAGGTCTATTTTTAGGGTTTCAAAAATTATTTAATTCTCAAAACATGTGCAAACTCTTTTCTGTCTGTTCTAGCCCACTTGTTATCCTTTTAAGACCATTTGACCCTCAATTACCCCTTGGGAAAACCCATGGTTGTACTGTATTCAAGTTGTGATGGTAAAATTACAGTTTTAACCCTATTTCCTTGTCTCTCCCTTAGAATGGTTATGCAGTGACTTATAGCTCTCTGACAGTCATGTAAGAGAATTTACTGACTTAATTGGATCAAAATGAACTAGTTATGGCTCATGATGGTGTTCCCATCAGGCGCGTGAGTGTGTGATGGCACGTCATCAAATGTGTGCACATCCGTTACTCCTCGATGTGCCACATGGAGGTTCCAACACCACTAGATCGAGATCGCGCGGCTAAATTTCATCTCCTCATGCTGAGCACAATTTTGCCCACTCCTTGCAATTTGATCGGACGCTTGGCGCTTGCTTTAAGATGCTTGACCAATGCGCTACGCGCGTGTTTGTGTCGTGCTTTTGTTTTAGCACGTGCGCTGCCTTAACCATTGGATGACAATCCAATGGCTAGGATGAGGTCTTATCTTGATGAAGTGCAGGGAGGCTGACAACGTGGCACCTCTGTGGTGGTTGGATGATGATCCAATCATCCACAAAGCATGTGGGCTTTCCTTCAGAGCTGAGGGAGCGGTGGAGGACCATTGGGATGGTGCTGTGGCACCATCCTGACTATCCATCTTCCTACCTTTGTAGATGGTGCTACAGGGCTTTGATTGAGGCGATTCTTGTGTCTTGGATTGCGATTGTTGCTCTAAGTCTATTCATACAGTCAGATTTACTATCCATGGCCCCAAATCATTTGCAATTATTATTTCCTATCAATTAGAACATAAAAATAGCATTATTATTTATATAGCTAAATAAATCAATTGTAACGCAAATATGATGCTAATACATGCATTATTCCTAAGTTAAGCTAGGATCTAACTTAATTTAGGTAGATTAGGTCCTATAATCATTGCACAATCATGGAGCATCCTGTGGCTTGGGACACAAGCTCAAGAGGCTTCTTGAGCTCTAGAGAGTGTGAGAATGGAGAAGGGATGAAGATGAATGGAGGAGGTCAGGGGGGATATATACAGGTGTCAGGCACATCATTTGGCACGCAATGCACTAAATTCCGTGCAACATGCACCGCACGCTCGTGCACATCAAGCGGGTGCACTGTTGGCATCGTGAGGGATGCTGACACTTGTAGGATCTCCAACATGTGGCCTTGATCGCGTGCAGGAGCGCACCCCAGATCATGTCGATCATGCATATGATCGTGTGTCATGTGATACTCTCCATCTGTCATGCCACGTGGGAGTATTGTTGCCGTTCAACGTGGATTGAATGGCCCATGTCACGCGAGGATGGAAATCCAACAGTCAGAATTTAATCTTTGCTTATGAAGGCTTGTGGGTGGGCGACGTGGCGACGAATTAGCCGTTGATCTTGAGATCAACAATCCATGTTGCACGAGAGTAGAGCCTTTTAGCTTGTGTGTGTCTCTTTAGGTGGATCTAATGGTGCCACGTGGCACCATCTTAGCCATCCATCTTCCTTTCTTAGGTGATGCTATGGATGTTAGATTAAGTCAATTTTCGCATCGTTGGCCAGCGATCGTCGACCTGAACCCATCCATGCGGTCGGATTTGTCGTTTGACGTTCAAATGCACATCACCTTACCCCTTGGCCTTTGATCTTCCTCGGATTGCATATAATGCTACAAAGATTTGATCAGGGCGATATCGGAGGCGTTGGACTCTGATCGTCACCCTGATCAGATCTGTATGGTTGGATCTTCAATCCGAGGCCCTAAAATATATTGCTTTCTCCCCTAGCCATGAAGAGGCAAATTAATATATAATTTACAGAAATTATTCTAAATGCAAAATGATGCATGTTATGTAATATTTATAATTATGAATTCTTTTATAAGCATTGAAACATGCATAAATAGGCATTTTATATGAAATATATGTGTCTACATCACACCTCTATGCCTATCTTTTACTAGTCCCTAGCCAAATTAAGCTAAATGTTATATATAAAGGTAGAATTAGGATTTAATTATTTATGCGTAAGTTGTTTATCAACAAATGAAAATTTTACTTAAGACCTAAATGATGGTAACAACATCATTTGCCATAACAAGTTTGAATTAGCTGGAATCAAGAGACAAATGCTCCTAAATGATCGCTTAAGGACCATAATTCCATTCTGATCCATTTTGAGAAGGAATCAATAAATAGGGTTAATTATACTATTTTAATAGCACAACCCAAGTGCAAAGTAACAACGGGGCCACCTAGGGGTTAATTAGAGGTTAATTGAACATTAAAGATCAAAAAGTGGGTCTAGTCTGATAGAAATAGGGTTTCACGCATTTCGAGAACCAAAACAGTATACAAAACCCTAATTATCAAACTCACTTAAATTGAGGAGGTTACGGTTAGTATAAAATTAATTTAAACCTCTTAAAATTCATATAAGAATATTTTAAGAGGCTTGGTACCTTTGGTTTGACCATTTGAACCCATTTTGACTTAGAACAAAGTTTCAGACGGGATTTTACCCTTATTTAGGCTTCTATGTAATTTATCCAGTCAAACATTATCAAAACTAAAATCCAAGTTCACCATTAGATTTCTTAGATTAAAATTAGGTTAACACCAAAATTTGGGCTCAATCGAGCTCCATCTTGACCTAGTTTGCAATGTAGTCCCTAAAATCTCTTTCTCACAATCTACCCCCTAAATTTTGGATTTATTACATTCAGGTCCTTATGTTTATCATTACTTTGTAGAAATACCCCTACCTCCATTGTTGAGTATGAACACCTTTATGCCAAGATTTGAGAGAAGAGTTCTCTCTCAAATTAGCATCAAATCCCTCCAAATTTAGAGGGATTGATGACCAAATCATGAAGAATCTGTTGGACCTGACCCCAAGCCTTGACTCTCCTCATAAAAACCTAGTGAAACCACGTTTTCAGTGTGAATTCCTTGTGAATTTCATGAGGAAATTGCACTGATTTCATGCAATCCAACGACCCAGACTCCTCTATTTAAACTCTTCGACATCTTAACATGCTTTTCAGTTGAGATTAGGCCCAAAAATCCCCGTTCTTCCCTTCGCCGGCCACCCTCCGGCTTGACTCCGACAACTCTCCTCAACTCCGTCCTCAGACTACCCAATAGCCAAATTGGTTGGCTCTTCTTCCTCAAGCTTGTTTGTCGCTCGCTGGTCAACGTGGAGGCCACTTAACCTCGTCGTCGTCACTGTTTCCCTCATCGCAGTTCCTTTCATTCTCGGCGTCGACTAATCAAAGCCAGCACATACTTCTCGTCCTTTCATCCCTAATTTAGGTTTAATCACTTCCTTTCACTCCCCAAATCCTTCCTAGCTTCTTCCCTTCCTATTTCGACCAACGATAGCCTCTCTCCCACACTGTCTTCCCCAAGTCCGGTGAGAACTCCAAAGCTTGCGCTAGCGATCTATGCCACGAACCTTCACTCCATCATGTCCACAAACTTGCCCACATTCAGGTGAGCAAAAGCCCTCAAGAAATTGAGAGCTTCACTTACCCAAACCCATGACCGGCGAACCCATTCACGCCACTGTCTAGCCACCCTATGCCGTCACACACCAAATAACGACCACCAATCCACTTGCCGTGGTCCAGCGAAGGTCCTAAGCTATTCTAATTGGGCCAAGAGGCCATATTCTTGTTTCAGGTGTTCGTCGGACAACTGCAGCCGCCGTCATCTTCTCCGACCTTAACAGTTCCACTCAGACCATCATCTACCCTGTTGCAACCCTCAATAGACACATCTCCAGGTCCTGAAGCTCTCTAGGCCTTCAATTGAGTGAAGATGCAATTGCAGAGCCTTCAATTCTTCGACTCATCTGCTATAGCTATGCGATAAGGGAGAAGGGACTTTGGTCCCACATCGAAAAGGTAGACCCGCAAAGACAGATAAATTGAATCTATGCCCATTACTCTTCACCTTAGCGCACAGGGTGAGGTCCCACTAACCGCAGGTGCGCACTCCTCGCCCACGGGTCTGGACCCTTGTACTCGACCCGATTACTTGATTAAGTGACCCAATTAGAGGAAAATTTCGAGGAGGGTGGGGGGCGATTTTGCACTATGGTCTCGGGAAGCGTGCCCTCCCCTTCTCTAGTACTTAGCCATTGCTAAGGCTTTGAGGATAAGGCATCTGAGCCTTAGTTTTGTCATTTGATTAGCTTGGTGCTTGGTTCTAACATTACGGTTACTGCTGGATTATTTGAGTTAATTAAGAGCTTAACTTGTTGAGTTAATTTGGTGGTTCAAACCACCATTTTTAGCTCGATCTTTTCGCACTTTGACATCTACTTTCTGAGATACATTTTCTGACATATATTGCATATCTTTTTGGTTATCTGATTCACTTGCAAATACTGTTTCTAATTATTGTGATTAGTGATTGCCTTGCTATAATTGCTCCTTGCAAATGACCTTGGACTCACTATTCTTTTCGAACTTATAAATTTAATTGCTGTATCGCTTTGGTTGACTAAACTACGATGCATATTTCTAAAACTCGACGAAAGTGACGCAACATTTTGGCATCGTTGCCTGCGAGTGATGTGCAATTCACCACTAGTCATATCTTTCTTGATTGATTTCTAACCGGCTCTATCTACTTTGTTGTGTTTTATGAGCTACATCATGAAAAAATATTCCGTGCAATCAACCACTATAGGGGCAGGTAAAATTTCTCTTCTTCCCTAATCATCTCCTAATATTGGGAAAGAGAAAAATGAAACAAAATCAATTAGGATCCACTTGCCTTATTTTCCCAGTAATCATCATTTAAAGGCAAAGAGCTTCCTGATTTGCGAGAGTTATTGAAATTTGATTGAAATTGAGATGATTTGATTAGAAATTCTCCATCCTGATTTCCTGTACCTATTAGGGACCTACACTAAACTTCTCAACATCTTGGACTACTCACCTTCTTGTTTGAGTCCAAGGTGTGACATTTGAAATCAAATTGGACTTGAAATAGAGCCAAGTAGGGTTTTCACATTAGGGCTTTGAAGTGTTAGTACACATTTTCCTGCAATTAAGGAAATTAATCTTCCTGCATTGGTGTACCACCTAAGTCCTTTATTGAACTGATCTATTCAAGTGAACCCTAAAATCAAGGCTCTAAATTCACTTGAACTCTAAAATTTGGGACCTAATAACCTGGAGTCAATTCAAGGTGATTTGGGTCTTGACCCAAACTTCATCCTCAACCTTAGGATAGGTCAAGTGAAGTTTGTTCACCCTGTGGATTACTTAACCAACAAATTAGGTTACAATTGAAATAACTTCTAAATCAAGTGAATTCAAGGCACAAATTAGGGTTAAAATTGGTAGACTTAGGTCTCAAATCTTGCATTTCGGTCTACTTGGAATCTCAGTTACAAGGAAGGTTGGGTGGGGGAAACCTTATAACCCATGAGGATGCTCTACTGTGTAGAGGTCTTTGCAGGACTTTCCCTTCTTGGTTGTCCAAGTAATTCTTGGGCGTGTAGATTTCTGATCCAGAGGCCCATTCGCCTCGAAATAGCCTTAGTCATCCAAAAAATTTTTTGGGTGCCTTGATTGGGTCCAATACACATCCAATCCCTCATCTATTCTATAGTGCACATACATAGGAAAGGTCCCTAGGTCTAACCTAAAGGCCTCCATTAGAGTTGATCATCTATGGGAAATCTGATCTGATTTGATAAATTCAATCTGGACCTGAATTTGATTCTACATTCTGATCCACCACTTGATTTGGAAATGAAGCCTGACAATTTAGGAAGAATGTTCAAAAAACCTGAATCTCGTATGAGCATGAAAGAGAAAATGATTGAAGCTCTCTTAGACATCATGATGAGTATTATAATACCTCAGATCTTTTTAGAGGCATTTAGGTTAATGTTGTAGGTTCTAACGGAGGGAGTGTGATTTGCATGAAATGAAATAATGAGGAAATATAAATATGACAATCACATAAAAAGTAATCTCACAAAGCACACAAAGGATTTTAGGGTTTAGGGTTTAGGGTTTAGGGATGTACTACAGATGTCTGAAAGTAAGATGTAAATCAGATTAAGGGTTAATCCTCAATGATTAAGTCTGACAAGCCAATGGTCCTTTAGTTGCATGTCTGGTAAAGTCCTCAGACGTCTTCTAGGACGTCTGGACCAAGGGCTAGACGTCTGAAAGTGGCAGACAGAGAGTGAGTTTCCAACCTAAGTGTTTTGGACGTCTGATCAAACAATCAGATGTCTTAAAGTATAAGATCATACGTCTGATGTCCAGATGAGACGTCTGATCAGGTTGTCTAATGCCAACTTTGGTTTTCTAAGTTCTCTACGAGCACTACACAAAGAAGCATTTTGGAAACGGTTAAAAACCATCACCAAAGGGTTTATAACCGTCACCAATTAGCTTCAGCAAAAGTTGTGTTGCGGAAGGGTCTTTAGTGACAGTTCCACCCAAAATCGTCACTAAAGGCGAAGATATTTGGTGATGGTTCCACCCAAAACCTTCATCGTAGCTAGGTTCCATAGCTTTGGTCACGGTTATAAATGGTGACCAAAGGATTTGGTGACGGTTTCACCAAGAACCGTCACCAAAGGTAGAGATATTTGGTGACGGTTCCACCCAAAATCGTCACCAAAGTTGAGGCTTTGGTGACAGCTTCACACAAAACCGTCACCAAAGCCCCTACCGTAGCTACGTTCCACACCTTTGCTCATGGTTATAAATGGTGACCAAAGACATTTAGTCACAGTTGTAGAACCGTGACCAAAGAGAAAGCTCTGTTCACGATTCCTTAACCGTCACCAAAGCTGCCACCGTCACCAATAGTCTCTTAAAACAAAAATATTAATCCCATTAGATTCATGTCCATCTTGTTGTGGCCATAGATCAACTTCATCAATTACACATGAGTAAAATCCTTAAAAGTATTCTAGAGATCATGTCACCAACTTAAATACCAAGAAATTTCAAGAGAATCTTATTCAATCCTTTTATTTTTGCATCAGTAACCAAAACTTAGATGAGAACAAGCAAGATTGCTACAAACATGGATGTGAACAAGCCAAACTGCAGCATATATGATTGATACAAGAGCATAGTTTTAGAGTAAAATAACCAAGAACCACAGTGTGATACATGTATAAGAGGGAATTTGACAAAAATGTTGCATTGAGGCACTTATAGGAACTTAACAAGCAATGCCAATGACATTTTCAAGCGAATGTTCTAGGCATAAAAATTACGAACCCTGGTAAATGACATTTCATCCTAGTTAAAATAAGAATTCAAACAGAAGCTCCCTTGGACACTCCATTCACATTAGAAGCTTGCTTCTCTACACTCATTTAGACAATTATCTTCATCAAAACATGCACCTAAAAAGAAAAAAGGATTACAATTACGTACACTGATGTCCAAATAAAGTAATGCCTTTATTAAGATTGCAATGGCATTCCAAGGAGAGTGTAGAAGATGACTATTGTTTCAAGGGGAAGTTACAAGGCATTTAGAAAACACATTATTCAAGGAAAAGTTTATAAATAAGCACAGCAAACTAAGGTGATAAATTTTCGCAAAGCAGATCAGCTAAGGCCCCTAAATGACTACTTAGTTGTTGGAACCTTGTTCCACATCTTGTTTTGATTTTAACAAAATTATTATGGATTAATGTTTGCCATTAGGTGTTTTTTAGATTTAGGTGAAAGAGCAAGGCAAACAAGAAATGATGGAGGCATGATGGTGAGAAGAAAAAGATCATGTCTTGGAGGATGACAAGGATGTGTTGAGGAGAAGAAGATCATCTTCGACCTTTAGTTTCTCTAGTTTAGATTTTATATTTATAGATTGTATATGCCTCTTAACAAAGAATCATAACGTAGATCGTAAAATCAAGTAGAGATAAATTAGGATTTATATTGCGATCATTTTCAAAGTACGTAATGGATTAAAATGCTTAAAATAGGTACTTGTAAGCAAGTACCGGTACTATTCATCAGTATTGGTATTTGTAAGGCACAGGTTTGAGAATTTGTCTCAAACTGTGAACAAGTACCGGTACCAACCATGAGTACCGGTACATGTTGGCCATAGGTTGAAGGATTAATTCTGGCCTAAACCTTACAAGTACCGGTACCCATGATGAGTACCGGTACAGGTAGGTTACTGTGCCCAAGGACTTCCAAACCTGGGAGTCACAAGTACCCCCATGATGGGTACCGGTACCAGGACTCATGTACTAGTGGCAATAAGCTGCTAGTACCGGTACCAGCTAGTTGTTGGCTCAAAACAGAATGGCAGAAATATTAATTCCAATAATATGAACGTCGGGAATTAAATCCCAACGTCTAGTAGACGAGTATCCTAGGTCCTAAACTCTATAAAATGACCCTAGGACTCTTTGTTTTACAACACTAGAGATAAGAGAAAAGAGAATAAAATTCCTAGAGGTATAATTCATATTTTCCACCACATATTCAAGAGAAGAAATCGTGTTTGCTGCTTTCCAATCATGCTACGGGTTTGCAAACACATTGACGTGTTTTGTTCACGCAATTCAACACGATTCACGTCCATCCTAAGCTCTCAAATCGGTAATATTATTTTAATTATTGTTGAGAGACATAGGAACTTAGTTGTAAGAGTTTTCTTTCTTACACCTGTATTTCATTTGTTCTTGAGCATTTGCTCGTTAGGTTGTAACAAACCCGTTAATTAACTCGATTTAGTAAATTGATTCTCTCAGGGTTGAGAGAATTGGGTTAAAAACCCTAAGCTGGGAGGCTTAGGTAGTGGGGTACCCAAGGGAGGGGAACCACTATACATTTTGTGTCCTTTTGTGGCTT
Source organism: Thalassia testudinum (assembly GCA_037157565.1). Lineage (NCBI taxonomy): Eukaryota > Viridiplantae > Streptophyta > Magnoliopsida > Alismatales > Hydrocharitaceae > Thalassia > Thalassia testudinum. Next base: position 65,092,622 of record JAZHRO010000040.1, read on the forward strand.
GAATTGATTGTGCAAATCTTTCTTGTTATCTTGAGTGTTTGTGTGCGTAGCCATATATACTTCCATATCTTAAGATCCTATCAAGTGGTATCAGAGCTCCTTCAATTGGTATTAGAGCTCGGTTGCAAGAAGACGTAACAACTTGACTTGCGATAGCATCCACATCAAGGCACACCAAAGGACAGTCATCACCCGTCCTCAGTATTTCGATGGGACGGATTATGGGTATTGGAAGAGGAGGATGAAAGTCTTCCTCAAAGCAATGGACGAGGAGTCTTGGATTCTCATTCAAGAGAAGTACATAAATCCGGAGCCGTAGGAAGGCGTAGCTTGGACAACGGAGCAAAAGCAAAAGATTGAGGGAAACGCGAAGGTGATGAATGCACTTTATTGTGTGTTATCAAGGGAAGAATTCAACCGTATCTAAGCATGCGAGTCAGCATTTGAGATATGGAACACACTTCAAATCACCTACGAAGGTACTGACAATAGGAAAGAAACAAAAGGGCTCAAGAAGAAGAAGAGGAGAGCTTTAAAAGCAACATGGGATGATAGTGACTCCGACATGGACATCGACTCTAGTGAATTGGATGACGACGAGGTCACTCATCTATGTTTGGCAGCAACTACAGAAGATATGGACAATGAGGTAAACCCTGATTTCTCTTTTGAAGAATTATTAGAAGCATATGAAGAACTATATCATAAAGCTAGGTCATTTAAAAAGGAAAATAAGGTTTTAAAGAATAATTATCAAACATTAGAGTTAGAAAATTCATGTTTAGAAATAGAATTAGAAATGTCAAAAGAAACTAATAATCAGTTGCATGCAAAGATAGTAGAACTAAAAGATATTTATGAGCACTTTGAAGGTACTTTAAATAACCTCAAAACAACAACTAGGTTAAATATTGAATTTTGTGAAGCTATAAAATCAAAATTTCAAAGTAAAAAGAATATACAAAATAAATCACATGCACCTAAGCATGCATGGATGTATCAAAAGGCTAAAAATCCCAAGAATTATAGATCTAATACTAAAAAGTTCTATAAATCTCAGGATTTGAAAGGTACTAACTCTAAAGGACCAACAAGAAAATGGATACCAAGAAAAGATATTTGTTTTGTAGGAGTAGATCAAAGTAATCAATGGGTGTTCAAGGCACATAACGGAAGACTTCAACCTTTCTATAGGTTGAATGAAGACTAAGAATGTTGGATGAGGAATGCTTAGTATCCACAAGCTCCATTTTACTATTGATAAATTTTATGGTATAATATTTCTTCATTTTTTTGTGATTGACAAAATGGGTTAGAAAGATAGAGGGCAAATAGTTATATTTTCAGGGGGAACATATATTGAGGGGGAGGATTTAATTAACTTTTTTTTTCCTTCATATAACATTGTTAAAAATTATTTTTATTCTTATAATTATCTATTTGCAAGATAGTTTTGTCAACACCAAAAAGGGGGAGATTGTTGGAACCTTTTTCCACATTTTATTTTGGTGTTAACAAAATTATTATGGATTAATGTTTGCCATTAAGTGTTTTTCAGATTTAGGTGAAGGAGCAAGGCAAACAAGAAATGATGGAGGCATGATGGTGAGAAGAAAAAAATCATGTCATGGAGGATGACAAGGATGTGACGGGGAGAAGAAGATCATCTTCAACCTTTAGTTTCGCTAGTTTAGATTTTATATTTATAGATTGTATATGCCTCTTAACAAAGAATCATAACTTAGATCATAAAATCAAGTAGAGATAAATTAGGATTGATATTGCGATCATTTTCAAAGTACATAATGGATTAAAATGCTTAAAACAGGTACTTGTAAGCAAGTATCGGTACTGTTCATCAGTTCTGGCATTTGCAAGGCACAGGTTTGAGAATTCGTCTCAAACTGTGAACAACAAGTACCGGTACATGTTAGCCACAGGTTGAAGGCTTAATTCTGGCCTGAACCTTACAAGTACCGGTACCCATGATGAGTACCGGTACAGGTAGGTTACTGTGCCCAAGGAATTCCAAACCTTGGAGTTACAATTACCGGTACCAATGATGAGTACCGGTACCAGTACTCATGTATTGATGGCAGTGAGCTGCTAGTACCGGTACCGGCTAGCTGTTGGCTCAAAACAGAACGGCAGAAATATTAATTCCAATAATATGAACGTTGAGAATTAAATCCCAACGTCTAGTAGACGAGTATCCTAGGTCCTAAACTCTATAAAATGACCCTAGGACTCTTTGTTTTGCAACACTAGAGACAAGAGAAAAGAGAAGAAAATTCCTAGAGCTATAATTCATATTTTCCACCACATATTCATGAGAAGAAATCGTGTTTGCTGCTTTCCAATCATGCTACGGGTTTGCAAACACATTGATGTGTTTTGTTCATGCAATTCAACACGATTCACGTCCATCCTAAGCTCTCAAATCGGTAATATTATTTTAATTATTGTTGAGAGGCGTAGGAACTTAGTTGTAAGAGTTTTCTTTCTTACACCTGTATTTCATTTGTTCTTGAGCATATGCTCGTTGGGTTGTAACAAACCCATTTTTGTACTTGGGTTGAGGCAACCCGTTAATTACCTCGGTTTAGTAAATTGATTCTCTCGGGGTTGAGAGAATTGGGTTAAAAGCCCTAAGTTGGGAAGCTTAGGTAGTGGAGTATCCAAGGGAGGGGAACCACTATACATTTTGTGTCCTTTTGTGGTTTGAATTGATTATGCAAATCTTTCTTGTTATTACTAATATTGTTCTTGAGTGTTTGTGCATGTAGCCATATATACTTCCATATCTTAAAATCCTATCAAGTGGTATCAGAGCTCCTTCATCAGTGAGGTTAAATAGCAAAAAAGAACTATAGCAATCATAGGTTAACCATGAGTGTATGAGAAGATTCATCATATAGCTATATGCATTTTTGTGAAAGAACCAAAGATTTTCATCATTGAGTCAAAAGGTTATCTAGGATTATCATCAAACAGGGTATATAAATAAACCATGAAAATGTGATTTACAATAATAAATGACAGCCAACACACGAGGTACACAAATTTCTATGTACCTGCTGCTGCTATTACTGAATTTGCTATTGTTGCTACTGCATCTACATCTGTTGCTGCTATTGCTACATTTGCTACTACTGCTGCTGCATCTACATTTGCTGTTATTGCTGCATTTGCTACTACTGTTGTTGCATCAGGAAAGGTGTACCTACTACTACTGCATCTGCATCTGTTGCTGCTACTGTTGCATCTGGAAAGGCGACTCTTTTTGGAATAAGGATGGAAAAGAAGCAAATATATATAATACCTACTAAGCTCCAAAATCTATCTATCTACCAAGGAAATAGACCACTGAAGGAGGAGCATCTCTGCTGCATCTCTACTACTACATTGTTGAGTTGAATGCTCGGAAGGAGGAGCTGAAGGCTGCAAACGAGCACTTGGTTTATCTGGAAAAGGAGAAATCTTAAGCGCTTGAGGAGCTGAAGTAATGGATGGCTTGGCTTCTGCCTTTAAAGAAGCAAATGCTGAAGCAAAAGAATCAAAAAAAGAACTAGCTAGCTTAACTGAAGAAAGCTCTCAAGTCCACTGAAGAGAGATACAAAACATTACTTTCCATTCGCTGAAATCAAACAAGAAATTGATAGGTTGGTTTTTAATAATTGAAGCCAATTGTTCGCAATGTGCATGACATCTAACAATTAAAAAATTCAACCAAATGGAATCTATCATGAAGAAAAGGTTAGAGCGATGCAAATCTTATCGATTCAAGGTAATATTTGATAAAAAGAACTGGAGAAGCGATACAAATTTTGATGACTAGTGTACAAAGTCAAAATTGCAATCGAAATAAGCTAATGCGAGATTGTAGGCCCAATCATGTGATAAATTTATCTTGGGGTGAACCATTCCAACAAGGATTAGTGGATTTAATCCCACTACATGGTGCCCAAAAGACATGATAGTTGACACATGACTTGGATGTGATTGGAAACATCAATGCTAAAGTGGCAGTGAAATATAAAAGATTCGAGAAGACGAGGATAACTAACCATATATATAGCATTGCTCTTAAAAAGTAACAAAAAAATAGCAGGCTTGGTAGCAGCAGCAGGCTCGGCAACAGTTCCTTCCTACTGCTGCTGCATTGCATGGTAGTGCTCTGTTGCTGCTGTTGCGTTGCCACCACACCCCTCCCCTGCACTCTTACATGCCCTTTGACTAAGGTGTGATGTATTAAATGGTAAAAAAAGAGACAAAGACCACATCTAAATGTGGAATTCAGTATTTACATAAATGTGGAATTCATCAGCGAATTGGGGTCTTCTCCCAGGCCTAGAGAAAAGAAATCCTTCAAAATGGTCACAAGATCGAGACTTGGTTTGACTAAAAAATCAATTTATTCTTAGATGTAACCATTTTATAATTACAAAATCCACGACCATTCCCCTTCTCACTGGTATATACTTCATCGGCCGTATCATTCCCTATGATGTGTACCTATTTATTTTCTCTAACCAGACGATGATTCATTGCTTTTTTTTTCTCTCTCTGCATCTCTTGGGATAAACCATCTCCTATTCACCCAATCCAATGGTATAATCATGCCCTCACAAAGTGAGTACTCTTAAATAAATGACAAGTTGTTGTGCCTACATTGCAGATAGAGGTATGGTGCTGTTGCATTCCACTATCTGTTTTTTCTAGCATAAGATGTAATTTAATCTTGTAAACAATTTGATCATCATTTGCAAGTAACGTATCATAAAGCAGCCAGAAAATTTAACCACATAAAAAAACCATAATTGCCATATTGCATCAAAACTGAACAAAATGAATTCTACCATAAAACTCCATTGGATAT